>PVKM010023301.1:0-21292 GCA_004027735.1 Carollia perspicillata | reverse complement strand
TTCTCCTGGACAGAAATGCTGGCAGAGGACACTGTTCCTTTTCTGAGCCCTCCCCCAACAGAGCCAGCAGGTGGGCACCATATCTGAGACTCCATCAACCTGGCTCACACTCTTTGCTCCACCCTGGTGATTCCTTGAGGCAATGACCTACCCAGCTTTCGGACCCACCTAAGCTGTTTCCAGTGGCTTTTCCATACGAATGGCTTGTCTTGGCCCCTGCTTCAGATTTTTTAAAATTCTCTCAAACAAGTAGCATCTGGCTTCCACAAGCCCCTTACTTCTTGTTAACTTGCCTTAGCAAGTTAGGCCCAGCACTAGTAGCAGCTGGCCTTGGTTCACAGGTTGACCTGGCCTGGGTACCTCAAAGCCTAGTGCAAGTAGCAGCCATCTGCATATCACTTTATAGCTCACACTGTGTGAACCCAGATACAACACAAGCAGTGGCTGACCTTGGATGGGCCCATAGCAATCAAGGCTCAACTACAACAGAAGAGTGTACACAGCCCACACAGTGGGTGTACCTCTGGTACCCAGCTTGGGTAATAGGGGAGGCTGTGCTAGTGGATATTATAGGACACCTACTACATTAGGCCACTCTGCCAAGCCTGGAAGACAGAGCAGCTCCACTTAACTCATAAAAACAAACATAGAGAGGCTGCCAAAATGAGGAGCTAAAGAAACATGGCCCATATGAAAGACAGAACAAAACTCCAGAAAAAGAACTAAACAAAATGAAGACAAGCAAGCTACTAGATGCAGAGTTCAAAACACTGGTTACAAGGGTGCTCAGTGAACTTAGTGAGCATAAAAAAGGGCATAGAAATCATAAAAAAAGAATCAGTCAGACATGAAGGATATACTAAAATAAAGAACAATGTACAGGGAATCAATAGTAGAATGAATGAAGGTGACAATCAAATCAGCTACTTGGAACATAAGAAACAAAAAAACACCCAGCCTGGAAAGCAAGAAGAAAAAATAACCCAAAAAAATGAGGACAGTGTAAGGAGTCTCTGGGACAACTTCAAGCATATGAACATTAACATCATGGATGTGTCAGAAGGATAAAGAGAGCAAGAAATTGGAAACCTATCTGAAAAAATAATGAAAGAAAACTTCACTAATTTGGTGAAGTAAACAGACATGCAAGTCCAGGAAGCACAGACAGTCCTAAACAAGATGAATCCAAAGAGGCTCACCCCAAGACACATCATAATAAAAATTCCAAAGGTTAAAGGCAAAGAGAGAATCTTAAAAGCTGCAAGACAAAAGCAGTTACCTCCAAGGGAGCCCCCATAAGAGTGTCAGTTGATGTCTCAAAAGAAACTTTGCAGGCTAGAAGGGATTGGCAAGAAATATTCAAAGTCATGAAAAGCAAGGACCTACAACCAAGATTACTCTACTAAGCAAAGGTATGGTTTAGAATTGAAGGACAGATAAAGATCTTCCCAAACAAGAAAAGCTAAAGGAATACATCACCACCAAACCAGAATTATACGAAATTTTAAACAGTCTTCTTTAAGAAGAAGACCAAAAATATGAACAATAAAATGGCAACAAATACAACTCTATCAAAAATTGAATCTAAAAAATTCAATAAATAAATAAATAAATAAATAAATAAATAAATAAATAAATTGATTTAATAAATAAATTGAATCTAAATAAACAAGCAGAACAGAAACAGAGTCATAGATACAAAGAACATTTTATGTTTGCCAAATGGGATGGGGTAGGTGGATGGGCAAAAAAGGTGAAGCGATTAAAGAAACACAAATTGGTAGTTACAGAATAGTCATGGGATGTAAAATACAGCATAGGAAATAGAGTAGCCAAAGAACACACAGGCATAACCCATGGACTTGGACAACAGTGTGGGGATTGCCTGAGGGAGTGGAGGGGGACTGGGAGGGGCAAAAGGGGGAAAAATGGGGACAACGGTAATAGCATAATAATTTAATATGATTGAAAAACTATTCTGCCCCATGTTGGCAGCTGCTGTCTAATATGGAAATTTAGAGTCACGTAGTTTCTCCTTGGGCAAAGAAAAAGACATCCCTTGTTTATCCACAAGAGTAACTTGCTACCTGAAATATAAACGTAGAATCACTATTCAGTCAAATATGAATTTCCTGTGGGTGGCAGAGGGTAGAGGACTTTTCATAAGCTCCTGTCCCTTCCCCTTTGAATTTTACCTGTATTCTAATTTTTTTTGCTTTAAAATTGATCATCTTTATAACACATGATTGAAACAGGAGCATAAAAAGGTTTAAAATGTGAACTGTTGATAAAGTTTTAAAGAATCCCACTGAGGAAGGAAATACAGAAACCTGTGGCCTTTTGGCAGAATTGGTTTACCAGCTATGTCCTGAATAGTGATGGTATTCTGTGCCCCTTGTCTCCCATTATCTTGCCGCCTGGGCCCCCAAATAAACTTGTTATCTGGAAAATAATTTCAGGCTGGGCAAGGGTTGACAAATATCACCTAAGACAAACTTTTCCCTGAAAATGCAAAAAAAAAAAAACAAACCAAAAAACCCTCAGTAGCTGTGAGGAAGGTGGGCCCCAGAAGACATTAATTGGCAATGGTGCTGGAGAGGATCATACAAGGGGATCCTAAGAAGATGGTTAGAGGATGAAGGCTGAGATAGAAAGGGGCAGGGTTGATATGTGAGGCGTAGCCCTTAATGGCATTTTGAAAAATGTCTGCATTTGGCAAAAGATATCCTTATTCTGTAAATAACAAATGCATTTTGCTCCCCTTGTCTCAGTCGGAGTAAGGGACAAGTCTAAGTTTAATTATTTAAAATCCCACCCTTACTTCTGAACCACTTCTTACCAGTTATAATTGCTGCATCTTTCACTTAGTAGGTAACTGAGGTTTTTATTCTTGACCTTGAAATGTGATGGTAGACCCAAGCCATATTCTTTGAAATCACTGAGTTCATGTATCTTCATCTAGAAATAGGACCTGTACTTAAAAAATGTAGAACATTTAACCATTCCAATTTCCCCTAATGTAGGTTGTTAAAATAATTTAAACAAGTGCATTCAAGTCTCTGCTACAGATTGAATGTCTGTGTTCCCTGCAAACTCATATGGCGAAATCCTACACCCTGCCAGTATGATGCTATAATGAGGTAGGTTCTTTAGGAGGTGATTAGATCGTGAGGGTGGAACCCTCAAGAATGGGCTTAGTGCCTTTATAAAAGGGACTCTAGTGAGCTCTCTCTCCCCGTTCGCCATGTAAAGACACAGTGAGAAGACAGCCATCTATAAACCAGGGAGCAGGTTTTCACCAGACACCAAAACTGTCAGCACCTTGATCTTGGACTTCCTAACCTCAGGGACTGTGAGAGATAAATGTGTGTTGTTTAAGCCACCCAGTCTATGGTATTTTTGTTATAGCAGCTTGAATTGACCGAGATAGTCTCCAAACATGGATGATATTTTCAAAGAAATTTAGATGTGCTTTTTGTTTGCATTACATATAAAGGAGATATCTAAATTAAAAGCTATTTTAATCACAAAAACTTTTAGATGCAGGCAAGTAACAATGTAGTTGTAGTATGCTAATTCTTTTCACATTTCAATCATTTTGGTAATATAAACATAAGCAAAATGATTTCTAAAAACTGAATTATGTCATGGCTTCATTTCCTGATTTCTTTACTCATTAAAACTGCCAAGTGTAGTTAATGAAATATACTACATAATTATATGTGTCAGAGATTCCTTTGGACACCACCTACATTAATTGTAAGGCTATTTGAAATGAAATGTGTGCCAGGTGGCTGATATGAACTTCCTAGATCAATAACCCTCTTCTTCTGTAGAATTACTCTGTTCTTTAGCTTATCAGTAAGAACATAATTACCAATCCAGTAAGCACTCAGTGTTAACTATGTGCCAGGCACTGTGTTAGGAGTTTTAGAAGCACTACTTTATTTAAATCTATTCAGAACCCCGTGAGCTAGCTATGATCATTACCTCTATTTTACACACACAGTGCCATATGCTTAGATGTGTGTTTTCTGTGTGCCTTCTGAGTAGAGGATTTTAGGCCAGGGGCTAAAAGAACTCTAGTAGCAATATGTGATAATTTTAGCATGAGAAATTACAAGAAGGGCCAATTTCATTTCCACTGATGGGTACATTGACAGTTTGCTGCAACCAATGGGCTTGATGCTATTTAGTCAATTTTCCTTATCCTATATACATAATCACAATCATAATACACTGTTATTCTATTACTAAATTTTAAAACTTTTGCAGCAAATTGTGCAATGTGTGCATGCAAAGCATTTTTTCTTGTAATATATGTAAGACCCATTTGTGTTAGAGAAGCTCAGAAATGAAAATGAAAGTCACCCATTATCCCAGTTCCCACAGGAAACCACTGTTAATTCTTTGGTATATATTGTCCCGGTTGTTTTTGTTCATGTATATGTAAATATATATTTAAATTCAAATGGAAACATATACCATACAATGGACTTCTAATTATCGGACCAGTTCCTTATTGTTGGACATTTAAGTAGGTGGAGAAAACTTTAAATATAAACACCTAAAGTCTTATTCATGCCATAGGTCTTGGATCTTTAATTATTAAATAATAATAATGATGATGATGATGATGATGATGTACCCAGTAAAAGCTTGGACTAAATCTCTATTGATCTGAATTTTAATCTAAAATAACTGCTGAAGGTGGCCTC
This sequence comes from Carollia perspicillata, assembly GCA_004027735.1. Lineage (NCBI taxonomy): Eukaryota > Metazoa > Chordata > Mammalia > Chiroptera > Phyllostomidae > Carollia > Carollia perspicillata. Next base: position 16,574 of record PVKM010023301.1, on the reverse strand, counting down.
AGAGAAATTTGGTTCCTTTTCCTACTTGTAGGTAGGCATGCTATATCATTATCCCAGATATGTCTCTAGAAACTCTTCATGAATTTAAAGAGGGAAGAGAATTCCATAACTCCACCCAAAGTAGTATTGCAGAGACATATGGTGTTAGGAACAGGAGGCTTGGAGGTAAACAGACCTTAGGATCGAACACCAGATAAAGGGCTCTGATCTTTGTCTTTATAACTCTCTCTCATTTTCAGTTTCTGTGAGGATCCATTGCAGAGTTTCTGTGAAGATTCCAGGAGATGATGTACACAGAGTGCCCAGAACAGCATAGGTGCTGAACATAGTCGAGGTTTTTCTATGTCCTCATTCTCAAATCTGTAACATTTCCTTTTCTTTCTACAATGAAAAAATACCCTCACATCAATATTTATGGCACTAAATGTACTTGAAGACCATTACTAAGCCCTCTGAACGGCTTCTCCAAGTCAAATAAAATGGAATAATTCATTTGACTTTTACTTGAGTCTATTTTCATAGTTCCCTAAATGTTCAGACCCTTCTAAACTGTGGTACCCCAAATCAGACCGGACATATTACCTCTACTCTGGCCAGTGATACATATGGTGGGAAATTCCACCATAATTACATATTGTTATGTTGCTGCCACTATAGCGAGAACTTGCTGAGGTCTTAAGAAATTATGATGTTATTAACTCAAGATCCATTTATAAGCCATGTGACAAGAACAACCGCTATTCTGTGTTGTACTTATTTCTTGATATATTCATCTTGCTTAGAAGCAGTTCCTTCATTGTTTCAGGTTGATTTCATTAACTTGGATCCATTTTCCAATGTCAGCCTACTGCATTTGGTTTTATTCATATGGTCGTATCATCTACACATGTACTTGTTGTCTACCCCTAATTAATTTTAGAAGTAAACGAGTTACTGTATTTTTTGGACTATAAGACGCACTTTTTTTTTCTTTTGCATTTTTTGCTTCAAATTTTCCCCCCTTATTTTCCTCCTCTAAAACCTAGGTGCATCTTATGGTGCGGACCCCAGACGCACCTAGGTTTTAGAGAAGGAAAATAGGTGGAAAAAATTTGAAGCAAAAAGTGTTGTAAAGAAGTGTGTCTTATAGTCTGAAAACTATGGTGATATGCACCCCCACAGATCGACAAGACACAATTGCATGCCTATGCAGTAGAGTATGGCAGTGACATAGAAATAAAGGTGCTCTTTTCTAAGCACTTTTCTTCTAATGTAAGTCCAGCAGCACTGAGATTTCCTTCAGCCTTACATTTGAGTAGATTTTAGTATGTCATCTGTGTGGCTTATGGGTTTGTAGGCTTTGGTTCTCAAAGGTGTAATTACCAATGTTTGAAAGACATCTGTGAGGGCGAGGATATGGAGAAGATAAGCCAAAAGCAAGATACATAATTACCACACCCTGTCTTCCTGTCAGGAACTCTGGATGTTTAAAGCAAATTGGGACCTTTAGACAAGTCTTCCTCCTATCAGGGTGCATCATCAGGTTGCCCTGAATGCAGGTAATCAATCCCTCAGGCAGTAAGTGACCTCTCTCGCATACACTATTAACTCATAAGCCCTTCAAAGACTAAGGATGGAAAAGACTCAGGCTCACTATTAGCAAGGGATCATATCCCCGACTCTCTTGCTATGAAGGCGATTTGTATAGTGAGGGAAAACACTGGGCCTGCAGTCAAGCGACCTGATTTCCAGTTCTGAATCTCCCATGATGTGGTAACTGTGCCGCCAGCCAGTGCTGCAGGCCTTGGTTTCTCCATCTGTAAAATGGAAGCAGTGTATGTGTTCTAACTACTTCACAGAATTGTTGCTTACGGAAAGGTCATAGCTATGAAAGTGCTTTACACATAATGTGCCATTTCTGTAAAACCCAGGATACAGAAGAGAAAAACCATGTAGAGCCACACCATTTTGTTGGAATTTTGAACATTTGTTTCCGTTTTCATCTATGGCTAAATACTTACACATGTTTTCAATATTTATGAGTGTATTAAAATTATACTACACCTCAAGTAGCTACAACTTGGAAGTGTTGAGAGAAAGGATGAGATTCCTTGTCACTGATAATTAACGAAGGAAGCGATCCTTTCAAAAATAAGGTACTGGTGCTCGGCCCAATTTCCTTTAAAGAAAACTCCTTAAGAGTTTTCTAAGGACAAGTGAAGTGAGATTGGCCCATGAGTCAGGGGAATGGGCAGCTGAAGCTTCTTCTCTCAATGACAAGTTTAAATGCCTTGTTTATTTTCATGTTATTAAGTGATGCTTATATATATATACACCTTGTTGAGTAATGGTGCTGAGGCAAAACTGAAGTTTACTTAGGACAGTGCTCCACCCAAGGCGAGCAATGAAAGCACACAGGTACACTAAGTCCCCTTTGGCACATCCACCAGCCCCGTAAGTAAGCAGTACCAGAAATGAAAGAGGATGTGGGGCACATGGCATGGCTGGAGGTGGGAACGGGAATGGCAGGAGAAGTCTCCCTGAAGGAATAAAGGAAGTGTGAAGGGTGATAGGGAGATTGTAATAACTGAAAATGGAATCCGACTCTTGATATCAGTACATCAAGTTGATACAAATTAAGGTGGCATGAGATTTGTTTAAAAGCCTTACCCCCATACGATATAATAACAGCCACCTTATTTTAAATGTAGCCAGGAAGGGCCGTGTTTGCTCATGTGCTCAGGTTTCCACACTTCCCACACCTGGGGAAGTATCAGCTAATATTGATTCAACACTAATTTATACCTGATGGCCAGGGCTAACTAGAATAAAGGAAAACTGGTACAAATTAGTGAGGCCCTGTGGTCTAGAAAGTGGTCTAGGGCCCGACTGTTGTGTATCAGTACAAATCGCCCTTTCTGGGAGGGAATGGAAAAAACATTTTAAACTGAATCTACTCTCAGTACCTCTCCTGCCAGTGTGCTAAAGATCTCCTTTAAGAATGTTAGGAATGGGTAAGATCAAGTTGCATTCCTAGATTTCATTATGCTTAGTTTATTAATCTGGGAGCTAGGCAAACTAGAAGCAGAACATGCTTTAAAGTATCTGACGTGTTATCTTATAAATAATAACTGTTAGACCGTCGGTTCCATTTACCTTTTCCTCAATGACGTTCTCTATAATAAAGAAGTATCCATAAACTAGTCTTATACTTTAAGTATCTCTGTAGATTATTTGGAACCATGGAATTAGATACCAATTCTTTGAAAACTGTTTTCCCAGGGTAATTTCTATGAATTGATGTCAGTTATCAATATTTCTTTGTATTTGGCTAAGAATTGAAAAAATATGTTGGGCCTGTAATTAAATTTGGTCCACTTTTATTCATTTTGAATCAACTGTTTTCCCAGTTTGCCCAGTCATAAAGATCACCTGGGGAACTTGTTAAAACTTACGCATTCCTGCCCCGCCCCCACTCTCAGACCTGCTGAATAGACTCTCCCTGGAAGAGGGCTGAAGTCTATATTTTTCAACAAGGGACCCAAGAATGTCTGGTCATCTGCTTGTTAGAAAAACATGGTTGTGCATCCTTGTCAGATTCCTCATGATGTCAGAGCTCTTCAAACTCCCACTTGCCCTTCTGACTATACTTCTCAGTGACTGCAGGCTTTTTTTCTGTTCCATCCCACCTAAGAAATAAGGGACATTCCCACTGGCCACTGTGCCCCTCAGCAGCAGTGAGTCTCCACGGTAGTGACAGAGGACAGCACCTAAGTCTTGGGCAGGGAGGTGATGGAGTCAAGGGGATGAAGCGTGGTTTGGAAAAGTCTGTCAGGAGATTCTGACCTTCCCCTTGACAACCGGTTGTAGGTGGCATTGCTACTTCCTGAAGTGGCCACGCTCAACCTTCCTTTGCTCAGTTACAACATTTTTCTTTACCTTCGCCCTGTTATCTTCCTTTCTTCCTGCAGTGGAGGGGGAAACACTGTCCCTTGTTGTCAGACTTGTGCTCTTGATCAAATCCTGCACTGCCACACAGAAGCCAAATCTATTCATCCTTCTTCCAGTTCAAACCTTGCTTTTTCATGTTTTTCTCCTTTAGCTCATAGACATTATCAATAGTTATTTCTCCTCTATGCTCTTAAAACTAGACTGTCATATGCTTTCTTGGACTCTGTTCAATCCCAAGATCCCATTTTTATTTCATGACTTATTTTCTCTGTCAGATTTCTCAAAAAGAACATTCCACATTGGTTGCATCTGCCTTCACACCCTTCTGATCAAATCAACTATCATCTGGCTTCCACGAGCCACATTTTACAGACACTGTTGGCTTGAAGATTACCCGTGATGAGATCTAATGACTTTTGCTTAGCCCTGAACCTTTTTGCCCATTTAACAACATTCGACATTGCTGATCACCTCATTCTTTTAAAAACTATAGCAATCATAATTATAAGACCATAAATCTGTAAGTTAAACTGAAACAAGGAGATTTTTAAGGTAGACTACAGGAAACTCCCCACAGAAAGTGTAATGAGGATGCGCAAGGATTGGAATCAGGACCTAGGAAGCTGTTAGTAACCAATAAAGTCTTAACAGTTAGAGAACACCTAATCCATTCCAAGCCCTGGAAGGTGTTGCCCGATCAAGTAGTGGACAGAAGAAACAAGGCCCCTGGTTTTGGAGACTGTACGATCTAGTGGGGAAGGCTTACCATAAGCACAGGAACAAATGTATATTTACAACTTGTCATGAGCACTACAAATGAAACAAAGTGGCTTAATGACAGATTATTGTAGGTTGTTAGTGATGAGTGAGGACTCAAAGGATACGCTGAAGATGTGACATTTAAACGGAGACCTGAAGAATGTGAGGAAGCCAGTCACGGAAATGGAGGCGTTTATGCTAAGGATACACCTACCTAAAGGCCCTGCAGGGGTGTCTCAGGGGAAATGAAAGGAGGCCCCTGTGGCTGGAACTTAAAGGGTAACACAGAGCAAGATTGGGTAGAGGAGGAGATGGAAGCCGCAGCAGACCAGAGCTTTCAGGCTCTTTTAAGGAATTTGGATCCTATTGCAAAGTAATTGGAACACACTGAACTGATTTAAGCAGGAAACAACACGGTCCAACATAGTTCCAGGTTTATCCTGACTGATAAGCAGAAAAGAGATTAAGAGTAGAAGCTGAAGACCAGCTGGTAGCTATAGCAATAGCTCAGGTAAAACATGACGGTGGTTTGGGTTAATGAAGTAGCAGAGGAGATGGCGAGAAGCGGATGACTTAGACACACATGTATGAGGCACAAGTGATAGGACTAGATGATGGGCTGGAGTCAGGAGGGAAAGAGAATGAAAAAATGAAATGAGTAGTGCCAGGTTTTCTTGTTTAGAATAACTGGGTGGATGGCGATACCTTTTACTGAAGTGGGAAAAAATATAGAATCTCTTTTGGATGGAGGAAACACATGACTATAGAAATTAAAATTTAGCTCTGTTTCAGAATTGTTAATTTCAGATATTCTTGGAGACTTGACATGTCAAACAGGCAACTGGATATCTACATAGAGAATTTGGAGAAAATGTCTGGACTGAAACGATTGGGCAGTTGCCAGCATTTGGTATATTGAAAGCCATGAGAATGGCTGAGATTACCAACAAGGTGAATTTATCATGAAGAAAGCAGAGAATCTGCTTTTTCAGAGAATCTGCTTTCTATCAAGAAGCAGAGACTAGAGCCCAATTTTTAGAGGGGACTAAAGGAGAAAATCCAACAAAGGACACTGAACAGCAGTGGCTAAAGTAGGAGCCAGACCAGGTAATTGCAGTGTCCTAGACAGCGAGAGGAAATATTTGTTTGAGAAGTTGAGCCTGACCAATTATCTTGAAAACTACCAAAAGTTGGGGTAGGATGAGGTCCAAGGAATATCCACGGGGTCTGGCAAGTGGAGGCTGTTGACAACACTGACTGGCAGTTTTCAGTGGCACGATGGTGTGGGAGCCAGATAGGAGTAGACTGAACAGGAAGTCAGAGGTGACTCACAGACAACCCCATCACAGACACAGAGAACAAACTGATGCTCGCCAGGAGGGAGGAGTGGGGGGGATGGGTGAAAGGGGTGGAGGGATTAAGGAGAACAAATTGGCAGTAACGAAATAGTTACAGTAGGGAAGTAGCGTCAATAATACTGTAGTAACTGTGTGTGGTGTCCAGTGGGTATGAGACTTATTGGGGAGATCACTTTGTAAATTATGTAAATGTCTAACCACTTTTCTGTACATCTAAAACTAATACAATATTGGGTGGAATGTAATTGAAAAGCTAAAGGGTTTTCAAAAAGCGATGCTGCTGTGAAGGCATCAGAGATGTAGAACTGCAGATGGAAAGGGGCAACACACGAGTCTTCGTTTTGCTATTTTTTAATGTTGGGTGGAATATGTTCATGCATGTTAGGAATAATCAACAATTTGATGATGGACAAGAGGGAAGGGAATAACTGAAGAAATGAAGCCCCTGAGGAGGGAAGAGAGGAAGATTTGTAAATCTGTTAATAGGAATAGATATGCCGAGGTTACATTGGGGGTAGGCAGGTGTGGAGATGGTTTTAGAGGGTTGAAGAGGAAAGACAAGGCAGAAAACAGTCATCATGGGAAAATAAACACATTCTCAGGCCCTCTCCCTCCCCTGCCCCCACATCACCTGGTCTCATTTCTCTTTCCTGCAAGTCACTTCATTCTTTTCTCTCGGGAGGCAGGATTCCTGTGCTTCTCTGTGCCTGTGACAAAGGATGGCCACCCTATGCACAAGCTTCTGTGCTCACTCAGGTCATGCCCCTAATAGAAGTATATTGCACTTCCTTATTCCAAATTCCAGGGGAGAAATTTGATTGATCCAGCATTGGTCAGTTGTCGAACTCAGGCCAAACCAACCACAGCCAGAGGAACAAGGTTATTTCACATAAACGTAGCCATCAGGCCCAAGCCCACTGTGTGCTGGGAGAGGATTCGTCCTCAGAGAAGAGGGACGTGAGCTGCCAGACACCCACAAGGCATCTACCGCACTTACCTGCTGAGAGGCCAAAGTCTGTTTTATTAAGAAGTGCTTCTTTGGCCTTCTTTACTGGTGTTTGTTGTTGTTGTTGTTGTTTGTTTAACTCTTCCCTTGCCCACTAATGTATAGTTTCTCAATTTTTTCCCTCAGTCCTCCTTTTCTTTATTTCTTTGCTTTTCTCCCTTGCCAGCTTCATTTGGGTCCATGCCTTTATAACTATCATACGTACAAGGATAACCCCAAAATCCATATCTCAACGTCACTATCATTTTAAAACTGCCTTCAAAACACTTTTTCTCTTTATTTCTTGTATCTATATGAGATTACAGACGTTAAGTAAACTTAATGTGGAAATCACCATTTCACAATAAATGTCAGTCACATTTGTGCTGTCTACCTTAAACATATATTGTGCTGAATGTCAATTATACCTCTGAAAAACAAAGGGAAAAAAACCCTGCCTCCACCTAAATATCCTCTGGTGGTTTCATTCAGAGCTACATTCATTCTCTTCTCCCCAAACCTACTCTTCCTCTTGGCCGCCCTGTTCCTGGTAAAGGCAACGCTATCCTTGCACGCATCCAAGCCTGGACCTTCAGAGTTGCCCGACCTCCTGCGTTCAAGGTCCAGGAGCTGAGAAGGAGCATCACTTGCATCTTTTCCTCCCCTCCATGCCCTCTGTCTCCCCACAACTCTCACCACCTAAATTCACGTAGACTATTCTCAACACCTGAAAAATTGTCCTCCCACTGGCAGTCTCCAGCCGAGGTTGTAAACCATTCTCTCACTGATCTTCATAAAGCACATAGCCCCCATGTTCTCTCCACCCACTAAAGAATCTTCAGCAGCTCTCCGCTGCTTGCTCCATAAAGGGCAATCTCCGTGACCCGTCATCAACAGATAAAAATGTATCTTCCATCAACCATCAGTCAAGGCAGACTCTTCAATCACCTCCTGACACAGGCTATGTATTCCTAACGACAAACCCCCTCACTCTCTTCTTCAGGAAGCCTTTCCTCAAAACTTATTTTTCCCTCCCATCACTTCCGGATTATTGGCATCTTTCCTATGAACGACATCTGTTTAGACGTGGTTTTATAACTGTTATTTGTAGGCCTCTCTTGTTGCCTCTGATAGACTATGGCTCACAAAAGTGTGAGAACAGGGGGGCCCTACAAAGTATAGAACAGTGTCTGACACTAGGAAGACATTCAGTCAGTAACTTGATGAGGAGTTAACTAAGGCCTGATGCTAGTAGTATTGTTGCTATTCAACTCTCATATAGGCCTATTAGATGTATAATATGGACTTTTCCAATAAGATGCTGAGTGAACACTGAAAATTGTGTGCTATAAAAAGTTTAAAATGCAAAGAAACTTCTCTCGTCAAGCACTGGTGATGAAGCGATTGCACTTTAACAGCAGTCCCTCAACACACTCACGTGGAGAAAGGAAAATTCAGCCACATAGGAAATTATTCCCTGACACATTTAATCACTGTCAACTCTCATTTCAAAAGTGACACCCTGATAATCAAGCATACTCTCTTCATAGGACTACGACTGTTCTCAGGTACTGTTGACATGTTTGGAACTAACACAAGTGGAATATCACAGCATGGAAAGACAATGTTTGCCATACTTTGGTCCTCACATCTTTAGCCTCTGAATGTGTTGGCTTTGCGTAATACGGTCTTTTAGTTAATTGATAAAAGTCTACTTATGTATCAGCGTAGGGGAGCTGCCCCTGGCATCACAGTTGGGAACAGGAATTGCTGCGGAGATGAAAGCTGAAAAACTGGTTGTCCTCATCACTGTTCTCAGACCTGGTAGAAATACTGCATATTTACCCGTTAAAAATAAAACATCCCCTATTTCTACCGCTTCTTCTGAACTTCTTTTAGAAACAAATAATGGGAAAAACTCCTTGGCATTGGTCTTAGCAAAAATTCTGTGGCCATGACACCCAAAGCATAAACAACAAAATGCAAAAATAAACCAGTGGAACTACATCAAATGAAAAGGTCTTCTGCACAGCAAAAGAAATGATCACCAAAAGAAAAAGGCAACCCACAGACTAAGGGAAATATTTGCAAAGCACATATCTGATAAAAGGTTAATACTCCCCAAATATAAGGAACTCATACAACTCAATAGCAAAAAAACAAACAATCCAGTTTAAAAATTACTAAAGGATCCAAAGAGATATTTTTTCCAATGAAAATATTCAAATAGTCAACAGGTACATGAAAAGGTGCTCAGCATCACCAATCATGAGGGAAATGCATATCAAAACCACCATGAGATATCACCTCATACTTGGAAGAATGACTTACCAAAAAGACAAGACATAACATGTGCTGGTGAGAATATGGAGATGAGGCAACCCTGTTAGTGGAGATGTAAATTGGTGCAGCCACTATGGAAAATAATATGGAGGGTCTAAAAAAATTAAAAATAGAACTACCATATGATCCAGCAATTCCATTTCAGGCATATATTTGAAGGAAAAGAAATCAGTATCTTGAAGTGAGATTGGCATCCTCATGATCACTGCAGCATTATTACAATAGCCAAGCAAGTTAACAACTTAAACGTCCATCAGTGCATAAATAGCTAAAGGAAATGTGGTAAATTCATACAATGGAACATCACTCAGCCATAAAAAGAAAATCCTGCCATCTGTGATAACATGGCGGAATCTTGAGGACATTATGCTAAGTGGCATAAGTCAGATGGAGAAAGACAAATACTATATGGCCTCACTTATACATGGATAAATGGGTAAAGGTGATCAAAAGATACAAACTTCTCCCAGGCTGTTGTGGCTCAGTGGATTGAGCATTGGCCTGTGAACCAAAGGATTGCCAGTTTGATTCCCAGTCAGGGCACATGCCTGGGTTGTGTGCCAGGTGCCCAGTGGGAGGTGCATGAGAGGAAACCACACACTGATGTTTCTTTCCCCCTCTTTCTCCTTTCTTTCTCCTCTCTGTAAAAGTAAATAAATAAAATGTTTTTGAATAAAAGGTACAAACTTCCAATTATAAGATGAATAAATTCTGGGGATATAATGTACATTATGGTGACTGTAGTTAAGAATACTATGTTGTATATTTAAAAGTTTCTAAGAGAATAGGTTTCAAAAGTTCTCACCACAAAATTTTTTTTTTAGCTCTGAGAAGTGACAGATTTGTTAACTAACTTTACTGAGTTAATCATTTTGCATAATAACCTATATCACACCATTACATTCTATACATTAAACTTACACAATCTTATCTCAATTGTACCTCAAAGCTGGGGGGAAAAGAAAGCAAACTTTTTATTATTACATGAAACGTTCTTTTCTACCTAATTAAATATAATTGTTTTCAGTTCCTTTATATAGGCCTCTTGAGAATAGCTGTTTCTACCAGTGAGATGGAGCTAACTACAAATCAGCAGATGTCACTCCCTAACTGATCCTTCTCAACTGTCCTCAGTCAATTTCAGTTGGTTATTTTTTTCCTGCAAATTTCAACTGCCTTTTCTTCATTACCAATTCCACTTTCGAGCTTAGATGAGCCTCCAAAGACTAATATTTTTCATTTTGTGGGTATAAGGACCATAATACAAGGTATGCTTTCTCTTTGAATGTCAGCCACAATGCAGATCTCTCTCAGGTTTACAGTAGCTACACGGAACATTTGTCTACTATGTGGCTCTGTTTTGCAGCAGAGCTATACCTGTTATCATACATTTTTTTCTGATGAAAGGCACAGTTTTAGTTCATGAGACAAGCACTGGATAGAATTTGCTACTCTTTCAACAACACTGAGCAAATATTGATTGTCTATCATGTCCTGAGCACTGTTGTGGAAATTCAGTGGTTCTAAAACAGGTAAAAAGCATTACCTTCATGGCTCTTATATTCTAGATCACAGGTAGCAAACACAACGCCTGCAGACCAAATCCGGCCCTCCACCTTGTTTTATGCAGCCCGGCACCTTGTTTCTACCCTGCGGCAGTGCCGAGCTCTCACTTAAAACTGTTATAGAGTAGTTACATTTACACAGTCCTGAAATTACATTCGGTCCTTTGAAGGCAACCATGAGGCTGATGTGGCCCCTGGTGAAAGTGAGTTTGACACCCCTGTTCTAGTTAGACAGAACAAAAAATAACTATGATATACAATATGTTACAATGGTGACAGATGCTCTGGGGAAAAAAGTAGGGTAGACAGTAGAGAATGCCTAGGGGGTGCCTGCAATTTTAAAAAAGGGTTTCAAAAAAGCTGTCACTGTGCAGGTGGTGAAATCTGAGGAAAGACCTAATGGAGATGAGAGAGAGAGCCATGTGGATATCTGGGGTAAGAACTTTTCAGGCAGAGGAACACCTAGTGCAAAGGCACACGTAGGCTGTCACAAGCAGTAAGGAGTTTTACTGTAAGCATCTGCCAGGGACAAGAATTCAGGCAAGGCTTTTTTTGTTGTTGTTGCTATAAAGAATCCACCTACATGAGAGCTTAATCAGCTTAAGATGAACATCAGTGCAGATCTGTTTAGTGTTCTCTTTCAGCCATGACCTCATTGCTAATACTGACAGCCTGGACTGCTTCTTACATTTGGATGGGCCTTGGACGCGTGGCCTGGCAAACCTGGATGAAACGAGAAGAGAGAGGTTTTCATAGCTCTGTAGGCCTGCAGGTTCTTTTTCTCATTCTCTCTCTACATGGGGCTGCATAGTAATCATATGTGGCCAATGACTCCAAGTTCTCATTTAAACCTAAAATATAGTCTGTTACCATTTATGAACTAAAAAGTATGTATAATATGATTCTACCTCAAATTAGCTAATGGTCAATTCTTGTCCCACAGACCGACAAGATGTGGGCTACTGAGAAAAGGGTATTTCCTATGTCACCAAATTGTGCTTTCAGTGCTGTCTTCTTCTAGCCAGGACAACTCGGTCAAGAGGGCATTACTAACATTAAGTCTTATGTGGACTTTCCAGAGATTGTCGCCACAGCGGCAATCTGCACTGGGGCCTAGCTCATAGCTAGCACTGGAGTGGAGCAATGCTCTCCTAGCCCAGCAGTCCACCCCTGCTTCTAAGCAGTTTCCAGTTTACTGAGGAGAACATTTTCCTAAAGCCTCTATTATCCCCCCTGGAAATCCTTAAAAAAATAAAATATTAAGAGCTCAACAAATGGACATTTGAAAGTAGTCATTGGGTTTAGTTTATTTCGGCTTACATTTGATTTGTTTAAAGAATGAATTCCTTACCTATGAAAATCAGTACTTATTTCATGAGAATATAGGTTAAGAGACAACCAAGGTTTCTTTAGCAAAGAGAAGATGACTGAACCCCCAAATAGGTCATGATGACTTATCATTAACAGAAATTAGTGTTTTATGGTCATACTACAGGGGTGGGCAAAAGTACATTTACAGTTATGGGTATACAAAACAGTGTTTATTCTTATGTTATTATTTATTAATTATTGCATTATTTTCCATACAGCTATGAAACTACTTCTTTGCCTACCCCTGTACTTCTTTCTGTGGCTCATTTAGATTCACTTTAATGTCTGACTGAAGCCAGCTATAGTAGATATGAACAAATACAAAGTCTTTAAAATGTGGACAGGTAGGTTATTTTAAACCCAAATCAAGTATTGATATTATGACTGTGGCTTGGTATAAATTTAGAATTATTGTAATCTAATGTGCTGAGGTTGTTCCATGTTTATGTTTAGGAATGGCCAGAGATAACATTTCTATTATGAAACCACGTTGTAATCAAATTAACAACTTAGCAATTTACCAGCATTTTTCTTACCTTCATGTATTTTAATCTATTAAATTTTTATGTTCACAATATGCTGAAAATGTCATTGGAAAGAAGCAAGGCATTTATCATTATTTTTCCTCAAGAAAGAATGCAATTTCCTAATTAATGAGAAATCTTTAATTTAGGTGGGAACAGTAATACAATAGGTCAGTTATACCAAAATTGAAAGTGTGAAGTATTTATAATTAAAATATACTATTCTAGAAAACAAAAATATATATGTAGTGGTCTATCTTCACTTGTAAAATTTCTTTTGAACTAATGGGAACTTATCTCACAGATGAGATTTGTGGAGTATTGAAAATACTCTATAAGCATGTACTCCACATCTTTAAGTTGTGCTGTGCCAAAGCAGAGAGCTTACTCACAAACTCAAGATAGTCCACCCAGGTTAGATTCTTAACTCCCCAATTACCAGCTGAGTAATCTCAGGCCAGACATTTAGCTTTTCTGTGCCTCAGCTGAGAACACAGTGGGGTTAATGATAGTGTCTACTTGTGGATTATAGGAGGACTGAATGAGTTAACACATAAAACATTCTTAGAATAGTGACTGGCACGTGGTGAATGTTCAATAGATGTTAATTAATCTACTGTGTGATAAAGTGAGAAACTATCACTAGTTAGAGCAGGATGAAGTATTAGATGCAATTCCAGTATTCATACTAGGTTTGTTTCATTTACTTTTTATAGAACCCATTGTGCATTTTGGTCTGAGGGCACAAGGAAACAAAGAAGGATGGCTCCTCTAAGCGAAACTGACCCCTGCATAAATTGCCTGAAATCAGAGGAAGCTTGCTAATGTGGGCAGACACAAGAGTAGACCAATGTGACTTCCCACTTCTCTTTTTTTATCTCAAGGAAATTAATAGAGGGTACTACCCATAGACCCTTAAATTAATGGTTCCTGCTTAATTAAGGTTTAAAACTTTGGTTTATTGTAGGGTAAACTTAGGTTTTTAAGAGTCATCCAAAATCTTTGTATCTCTTCAGTTTCATTGCAGAATAAAAACTAAATTTACCACAGTGGATTGTTACATTAAGTCTGGTATTTATTTCTCCCAAAAGGCCATCTGCTTCTGGGGAAAGGCAACAGGGTGCCCTCCATTAATATATGTAACTGAAGGTGTAATGACGTACAAGTCCTTTTTGACCCCTGCAATTCAGAGTAATTGTCCCGGAACCTAAAATTTGATTGTCTCGTTTCACCGAATAACTACAAATGTTAGGATAGGCTGTGAAAAGTATCAACCCATTGTTCAACCCAGCATCCAGACACTGCCTTTTTTAAAAGCATGTAGTCTACTCATACGAAAACTCAGATCACTATAATTAGAGGGAAGGGAATGGAATCCGGTTCCAACTCCAAAACATCCTACTAGAACAGGTGCACTTGCAACGTAAAGTTTCCTTTAAGTGTCCTCTCTCTCAAGTTGTACAATCGGCCCCAGGAGGGTGGAGCCCTCGAAACCTGCATACCGGGCCTTGCGCGTGTCTGTGGATGTCGGGGCACGCGCAGACACACGGACCCACTTTCCTAAGGAAGCCCAATCAAAGTCTCGCTCTCACCTCAAAGGCTGTCAACTCTCACGCCTCTCACTGCGCATTTAGCCCCCTCCTCACTCATCCACCCTTCACGCCCCACCTCCGAAGTGGAACTCCACACTTTCATTGGTGGTTACTCCTCTCACTCGTATTCTAGAACCAATCACTCGAATTCTGGTGGAGAGCGGAGGAGCCAATGGGAATGTTCGTTGCGGCAGCTGCCGGGTTCGGAGCACCCGGAGGCGGCGCTGGGGACAGGGTGCGGGTGGGGGAATTAGTTGCTTTTTGGAGTGAGGAGCAGGCAGAGGCGGCGGCGGTGGCTTTTGCGGTGGCGCGAGCTCCCGGGAGAACCAGATACCTCAAGGCCCTTACTCCCTACCCGGTTCCCAGCAGCAGGAGTCCCAGCTCTCCGGAGCGCGCAGCCCCGCTTGGCTGCGAGCGGCCCCCGGTGCTCCTTCATCCGGACGGTTGCCCCTCTCCCCTGTCAGCGCTATGCCCCGGTTGGCGGCGGCTCCAGGCTCCTCGCGGCCCCGGCCGTGACCGCCACATCAAGCCCGACCGGGCGGTTGGGGCCGTTGGACGTTTGTTTTCGCAGCCTTCCCCTCCCCCTCGCTAAAGGCGGCGGGGGTGCGCGTTGGGAAGGGGGAGCCGAGAGACTCCTCCCCCTCCCCGATACCCCCGCCCCTCCCCCTTACACACTCGCACGCACTATCGCGCCGGCTCCCACACGCTCGCGCGCCTCCCGCTCCGCGCCTCCGGCTCTGCTGGCGTCGTCCAGGGCCGGCGGAGCCACCATGTCCACTGCCTCCTCCTCCTCCAGTTCCTCCCAGACCCCTCATCCTCCGCCGCAGAGGATGCGGCGCAGCGCCGCGGGCTCCCCTCCTGCGGTCGCGGTCGCTGGGAGTGGGAACGGTGCGGGAGGCGGCGGAGTGGGCTGCGCTACGGCTGCGGGAGCCGGTCGGCTGCTGCAGCCCATCCGCGCCACGGTTCCCTATCAGCTCTTGCGGGGCAGCCAGCACAGTCCCACGCGCCCGCCCGCCGCCTCGCTGGGCAGCCTCCCGGGGCCCGGCGCGGCCCGCGGCCCCAGCCCGCCCAGCCCGACGCCGCCGCCGGCCGGGGCCCCGACAGACCAGGCGCCGCGGACCAAGGGCCGCCCGAGACGGTCCCCCGAGAGCCACCGGAGGAGCAACTCACCTGAGAGAAGGAGCCCCGGCTCGCCGGTGTGCAGAGGTAGCGAGCCCAAACCTTCCGTCCTCCCGGGCTGCGTCTCCCCGACGGTGCCCTCCGCGGAAACTTCAGCCTCTCCGGGCTTCTCTTTGCTAGTGCATTATCGAAGGTGTGAACGTGGCTTTGGGAATCTCACCCCTTGCGGTCGCTGCGGGGCTTGGAGGAGCGAACTGCAAAGCAACTTTTATTTGACCCTCCAGCTGCCCCTCAGATTTTATCTTCCATCACTCACCTGCGTGGAAAGGTTTTTCAATTTAAGAGCTGATCAGCTCACTCATATGTTTGCTGTTTGTAGCGGGGGAAGGTGGGCGAAACACACACACACAACACACACACACAAACTCTCTAGCAGCCTCTTTGTGCTTTCGTTCAAAGTTCCTAATGTCTGTGACTACAAGAATTTTTTTTTTGAGAGATGGTGGCATTAGTTGTAATGTAAGGATATTTGTTGCAAGGATGTATAGAGGGAACAGTTTGGGATGTGCAATTAGAATGTATAGTGTTTTGGTTTGCTTTCTCCCCTTCCTCTTGTCTCTATATAGTCATATGCATCAAAGCAGTACTGCACTGGAAAGAGTTTATGCCCAATTCGACATTTTCATGGTGAATTTTAAAGCCCTGTTTGTGGAGTGTGCTCACTTTTTCCTTCCATTTTTAAGTACACTTTACAGTTCAGTTGAGCTGTTAAAGGATCTCAAGTTTCTTTTTTGTTAGGTGTCAAAGGTAATGGTGAGCTAGTGGATGCTGTTGGCTTCCCTTAAGGTTTTCTGTTTTGGTTTGGTTTTGTTTTATGTCTAGGGACATAGTGCATGATCTAGTTGAGTCCTTGGGGAGAAAAGAAAAACTAGCCAAAACAGGGACTTAAAGCTCATAAGGGAGAGTGGAGTAGCTAATATTACTAGATACCAGGCTAGAGCTACAGATGCTGCTGCTGCTGCTGCTGC
>PVKM010023300.1:0-21269 GCA_004027735.1 Carollia perspicillata | reverse complement strand
CCCTCTCATTTCCACCCCCCTTAGTTTTTGTCCACGTGTACTTTATACTTGTTCCTGTGACCCCTTCCCCGTTTCCCCCTGAAATTCCCTCCCCTCTCCCCTCTGGTTACTGTCAGCCTCTTTTCTATTTCAGTGGCTTTGGTTATATTTTGCTTGCTTGTTTCTTTTGTTGTTTAGGTTCCTGTTAAAGGTGAGATCATATGGTATTTGTCTTTTACCACCTGGCTTATTTCACTCAGCATAATGCTTTCCAGTTCCATCCATGCTGTTGCAAAGGGTAGGAGCTCCTTTTTTCTTTCTGCTGCATAGAATTCCATTGTGTATATGAACCATAGTTTTTTGATCCATTCATTTACTGATGGGCACCTAGGTTGCTTCCAGCACTTTGCTATTGTAAATTGTGCTGCTGTGAACATTGGGGTGCATAGGTTCTTTTGGATTGGTGTTTCTGGGTTCTTAGGATATAATCCTAGCAGAGGAATTGCAAGGTCAAAAGGCACATCCATTTTTAGTTTTCTGAGAAAATTCCATGCTGTTTTCCATAGTGGTTGTACCAGTCTGCAGTCCCACCAGCAGTGAACTAGGGTCCCCTTTTCTCCACATCCTCCCCAACACTTGTTGTTTGTTGCTTTGTTTATGATGGCCATTCTGACTGGTGTGAAGTGGTATCTCATTGTAGTTTTAATTTCCCTCTCTCTGATAGCTAGCGATATTGAGCATCTTTTCATGTGTTTCTGGATCCTCTGTATGTCCTCTTTGGAGAAACATATATTCAAGTCCTTTATCCATTTTTTTAATTGGATTGCTTTCCTTCTTAGAGTGGATTCGTGCAAAGTTCTTTATATATTTTGGAGATTAAACCATTGTCTAAGTTATCATTGGCAAATATGTTTTCCCATACAGTTGGTTTTCTTTTTATTTTAATGCTGTTTTCTTTGGCCGTGCAGAAGCTTCTTATTTTCATGAGATCCTATTTCTTTATTCTTTCCTTTATATCTCTTGCTCTGGGGGACAAATCAGTAAAAATGTTGCTGCGTGAAATATCTGAGATTTTCCTGCCTATGTTCTCTTCTATGGCTTTAATGGTGTCACGGATTATATTTAAGTCTTCTATCCATCTTGAATATATCTTTGTGTATGGTGTTCGTTGGTGCTCGAATTTCATTTTTTTGCACGTAGCTGTCCAGTTCTCCCAACACCATTTGTTGAAGAGGCTATCTTTATTCCATTTTATGTTGCTGCCACCTTTCTCGAATATTAGTGGACCATAGAGACTTGGGTTTATTTCTGGGTTCTCTGTTCTGTTCCACGGGTCCATGTGTCTGTTTTTATGCCAGTACCAGGCTCTTTTGATTACAGTGGCCTTGTAATACAGTTTAGTATCAGGTATTGCGATCCCTCCTACTTTGCTCTTCTTTTTCAAAATTACACCAGCTATTTGGGGTCGTTTATGGTTCCATAGAAATTTTTGAAGTGTTTGCTCTATGTATGTGAAATAAGCTATTGGTACTTTAATAGGTATTGCATTGAATCTATAAATTGCTTTGGGTAGTATTGACATTTTGATGATAAGTCTTCTGATCCATGAACATGGTATATGTTTCCATTTGTTTGTGTCTTCCTTGATTTCTTTCCTCAGTGTTGTGTAGTTTTCTGTATACAGGTCTTTTACCTCTTTGGTTAGGTTTATTTGTAGGTATTTTATTGTTCTTTTTGCTATATCAAATGGGATTTTTTTCTTGATTTCTGCTTCTGCTGTTTAATTGTTGATATACAAAAATGGCTTTGATTTCTGGATATTGACTTTGTACCCTGCTGTTTTGCCAAATTCGTTTATTAGGTTGAGCAGTTTTTGGGTGGAGTCTATAGGATTTTCTATGTACACTATCATAATTGTCTGCAAACAGTGACAGTTTTGTTTCCTCTTTTCCAATGTGGATGCCTTTTATTTCCTTTTCTTGTCTGATTACTGTGGCTGGGACTTCCAATACTATGTTGAATAGAAGTGGTGAAAAGGGACAACCTTGTCTTGTTCCTGATCTTAGTGGAAAAGCCTTTAGTTTTTGCCCATTGAGTATGATGTTGGCTGTAGATCTCTGATATATGGCCTTTCCTATGTTGAGAAATGGTCCCTCTATTCCCACTTTGCTCAGTGTTTTTATCGTAAATGGGTGCTATACCTTGTCAAATGCTTTTTCTGCATCTATTGATATAATCATGTGTTTTTGGTCTCTGCTTTTGTTTATGTAGTGTATTACATTTACTGATTTGGGAATGTTGAACCATCCTTGCATCCCTGGGATGAATCCCACTTAGTCATGGTGTATGATCTTTTTAATGTATTGTTAGATGCAGTTTGCCAATATTTTGTTGAGGATTTTAGCGTCTATGTTCATCAGCAATATTGGCTTGAAGTTTTCTTTCTTTGTTGTGTCTTTATCTGGTTTTGGGATTAGGATGATGTTAGCTTCATAAAAAGAGTTTGGGAGTCTTTCATCCTTTTGAATTTTTTCAAATAGTCTGTGAAGGATAGGGGTTAGCTCTTCCTTAAATGCTCTGTAGAATTCTCCTGTGAAACCACCTGCTCTAGGGCTTTTGTGTGTCAGGAGTTTTTTGATTACTGCTTCAATTTCTTCTGCTGTTATTGGTCCATTTATGCTTTCTGCTTCTTCTTCATTTAGTTTTGGAAGATTATATTTTTCTAGAAATTTGTTCATTTCACCTAGGTTTTCAAATTTCTTGGCATGCAGTTCTTCATAGTAATTTCTTACCATCCTTTGTATTTCTGTGGTGTCAGTTGTAATCTCTCCTCTTTCATTTCTGACTGTGTTCATTTGGGTCCTCTCTCTTTTTCTCTTGATGAGCCTGTTTAAAGGCTTGCCAATTTTATTTATCTTTTCAAAGAACCAGCTCCTAGATTCATTGATCCTTAGAATTGTGCTTTTAGTCTCTATGTCATTTAATTCTGCTCTGATCTTGGTTATTTCCCTCCTTCTACTAGCTCTGGGCTGTCTTTGTTCATGTTCCTCGAGTTTTTGTAGGCATAGGATTAGGTTCTTTGTTTGAAATATTTCTGTCTTTTTTACATAGGCCAGTATCGCTATGAACTTCCCTCTCTGGACTGCCTTTGCTGTGTCCCATAAATTTTGAGTTATTGTGAGTTCATTTTCATTTGTTTCCAGAAACTTTTTGATCTTTTCCTCAAATTTCATTCTTGACCCATTCATTGTTTAATAGCATGTTATTCAATCTCCATGATTTTGAGTGTTTTAGGTTTTTTCCCTTGGGGTTAGTTTCTAGTTTCAATCCCTTGTGGTCGGAGAAAATGTTTGGTATGATTTCAATTTTCTTGAATTTGTTGAGACTTGTTTTGTGCTCTATCATGTGGTCTGTCTTTGAAAATATTCCACGTGCATTTGAGAAAAATGTGTATTTTGCTTCTTTGGGATGAAGAGCTCTATATATATCAGTTAAGTCCATTTCATCTAGGGCTTTGTTCAATGTCACAACATCTTTGTTGATATTTTGTTTGGAAGATCTGTCCACTTTTGACAGTGGAGTGTTAAAATCCCCTACTATAATTGTGTTGCTGTCAATATCCTTCTTGAAGTTCTCTATGATTTTCTTATGTATTTGGGTGCTTCTACATTGGGTGCATAAATATTTACAATGTTCATGTCTTCTTGGTGCAGTCTTTCCTTGAGTCTTATGAAGTGACCTTCTGGCTCTCTCTTTATGGCCCTTTTTCTGAAGTCAATTTTGTCTGATATGAGTATTGCTACCCCGGCTTTTTTTTCCTGTCTATTTGCTTGGAATATTTGTTTCCAGCCCTTCACTTTCGGTCTGTGTATGTATTTTGTCCTAAGATGGGTCTCTTGTAGGCACCATATGTGTGGGTCATGCTTTCTTATCCATTCAGCTATTCTATATCTTTTAATTAGAGCATTTAATCCATTTACATTTAAGGTTATTATTGATAGGTTCTTATTCATTGTCATCTTCGTGCCTGTGTTCCTCTCTGTCTCTCTCTTTTCCTTCCTTTCCTTAAAGCAGACCCTTAGCATGTCTTGTAGAGCTGGTTTGGTGGAGGTGGATTCTTTCAGACTTCTTTTGTCTTGGAAGCTCTTTATTTGGCCTTCTATCTTGGTTGAAAATCTTGCTGGGTAAAGTATCCTTGGTTGTAATCCTTTAGTTCTCATTACTTGGAATATTTCTTGGCATTCTCTTCTGGCTTGGAACATTTCCATTGAGAGGTCAGTTACTAACCTTATTGGGGCTCCCTTGTATGTTATTTCCTTTTTCTCCCTTGCTGCCTTTAAGATTCTCTTTTTGTCTTGGAAATGTGTCTTGGAGTGGCCCTCTTTGGGTTCCTCTTGATTGGGACTTTCTTTGTTTCTTGGATTTGTATGACTTTTTTCTCTCATCAGATTAGGGAAGTTTTCCATCATGACTTTTTCAAATAGGTTTTCTATCCCTTTTTTTTCTTCTCCTTGTGGTATCCCTATTATTTGGGTATTATTATGTTTCATATTGTCTTGTATTTCTCTTAATCCCTATTCAGTCTTTCTGAGCCTCTTTTCCTTTTCCTGCTTTTTCTGGGTGTTTTTTTCTATTTTGTCCTCCAGCTCGCTGATCTGATCTTCTGCTTCATCTATCCTGCTTGTGATTCCTTCTACTGTGTTCTTCAGTTCACATATTATATTCTTCATTTCCTCTTCGCCCTGTTGATATTTTCTGTTTCCTTTTTCATGTTGATATAGTTTGCAGCGAGTTCATTGTAGTTTCTGGTAGTTCGTAGTTGATATAGTTTGCAGGGAGTTCATTGTAGTTTCCTTGTAGTTTCTGGTAGTTCATTGTGAGCTTATGGAGCTTCCTGGTAACCATTGCTTTGAATTTAACATATGAAAGTTGAGTTGCCTCTATTTCATTTAGCATTCTTTCTGAGGTTTCCTCCTTTCCTTTCATTTGCGGATTGCTTCTTTGTCTTCCCATTGTTTGATCGATTCTTCTTGTTAGCCTCAGCTTCTCAAATTGATCTGTTCTGTCTCCCTGGGTATATGGTCTCAGCTTCTGTGGTAGAGTACCTGTGAGATTCAGTGGTGCAGTCTTCTTCGGGTATCCTGGTGTTCACTGCTTCCACCTAGTCTTCTTTTTGATCAGTTGGAGGGGTAAGGCAAAATGGTTTAAGACAGCAAAAGAGTATTCTATGTTATTTACAGTAGAAGCCGATAAAGAAGAAATAAGAAATCTTTTGGCTATTTGTAGTATTAACCATGATATACCACCAAACAAGTCACTTTTTAGAAATGGTGGAATGAAGATAAGACTGTTGTTGGGGAGGAAAGGGTTGTGAGTTAGATCTAGAAAGCAGTGAGGTTGTAAGATGTCAGATTCTGAGTAAAGGTGAGAATAAAGGATAATACATAGGTGTAGTGTATGAGAGAATAGAATTAACCACTATAGTAATTGAGTTCAGAAAACCCGTGAAGTGGGCTAGGATCTGGGAGGGGTGTTGTGTAGTATTTACAATAGTATGGAACAGCTGTTATTTACAATAATATTAGAGCAACAATCATATGACAGAATCTATGGAATCTAGATACCAAGAATAAGGAGTGTTGGACCTTCAGTAATGTGCTAATGGAACACAGGTGAAATGAAGGACAGTAAATTAACAATACGCTTTGACTGAGAGAACAGGGGAAACCTGTCAATCGATACAATGTGCCCAGCCAAACAAAGAAGACTAAACAGAAGGAAGAGGAATACCAAAATATTATTTAAATAAAAGATGTAAGAATAAGGTAAAAATAATGATGCAGATATGCAGTATCTTGCAGATTCCTTGTAATAGCAAAGTGAAATTTGTCTGTCTCCACTGTTAGGATGTCCCTTCTTTGGGACCAACTCTGGTCTTTTCACAGTTCTGGATTTCTTTGTCTCATTTGTGCATATTTAAAAAAAAGCAGACTAAGGAAGGTAGAAGAGATAAAATTGGAAAGAAAGGAAGAAGGAATAAAACCCTAAAGAAGAGAGGTAAAAAGTGTTAAGACATAAAAAATAAAAATTAAAAAATAAAAAATTTCATTAGAAAAATCAAACAAACACACACATACTTACACACCAGGGAAAATAAAGAAAAAAGAAAAGAAAAAGCAAAAAAGAATAAAAAATTAAAAATAAATAATAGTGTAAAAAACCTCTTGCTGGTTTCAAACTGGTCAAAGCAGTTTTTCTGTTCTTGCTGGCTGCAGCAGTCTGGGGGGCGGGTTTATAGATGTGGTCTCTGGGTCCCGGGGGTCTCCTAGTCTCCATCTGCAGGCACGCCCACTCTGGGTTTATCGGAACCATCTCGCTTTCTCTCGCTGCTCCGGATTTATGGAGCCCTCTTACCATCTCTCGCTGCGCAAGCGCTAGCTCTGGGTTTACCAGGTGCAGGCTTCCAGTCACCCAAGGTCTCTCTCTGGATCCCACCACGGTCCCCGGGTGCTCTACAAAGCTCTCTCACCCAGGGTTGCAGGCGCGCCTGGCAGGGCCTCCTCTAGTCACACCACTCAGGCACATACTCTTTACAGGTCTGTGTGTGGGTGCTCATAGCCCCCATGTGTTTGCCACTCATCTTTGAAATTGCTCTCTAAAATTTCAAGCATCCAGGCTTCCTCCCAGTGCTGCTCAAGCCCTGCCTAGGTTGGGAGGGAGTGCCCACCCAGTTCCCTGCTGCCGGCCCAACGGGCTGCGGGCCAGGGGCTGGGGTTGTAGCCACCCTGCTCCCTGTGCTGATCTCTAGGCCTCTGTTGTCCCAAAGTAGTCCCCTTACCATCTGGTTTTTCAATGTGCGCTATAGTTTTTGATCTCCTATCTTCATGTATGTTGTGGTACTGTTGGCTGTCTGCTCTGTTCCTCCATAGATTGGCCTGGTTTCTCTCCCGTGTGCAGGAGGAAGCGGAATCTGCTCCCTCTTACCAAGCCGCCATCTTCTCCCCCCAGAAAGATGGACTTTCTAAAAACACTAGTTCACAGATGTCCTCCCTCTCTTTTGTCTTCTATATCATAAGGTTTTTTCGTTCTGTTGCTTTTTACATGTATGTGTCTCCATGTACACAAATAAAATATTCAGCAAATGGTGGGTTGACAGTTGTTTAAGAAAATGTTTGCACCTAGCTTCAACAGTTCGAAGGTCCAATATGTCATAGGAAATTGGTGTAAGAATGTAACCAGTTGAATATTTTTCCCAAATCACTTGAAAATCATTGTTATAATTTTTTAAATACATGAATCATTTATACCCTGTAAATTGGAGTATACCTTGGAGCCCAAGAAATGGGTAAGGACACAATGAAAAAAGTATACCGTATATTTTATAAATGAAAATTCTAAAACCAGGTAACTATATATTTACTTCCCATCTTTAACGTATTTGTGTATTTTTTTTCTTGTGGCTGTTGTAACAAAAAGCACTTTTTCCTTGCAGTAAAGTTTCTGTTTTGTTTAGTTTTTCAATTTGTAAATGTTCAAAGCCTCACCTACCTTGACTTAGTTGTATCTTCCCTTTTATCAGTAATGATAAATGTATGATTTTTTGGTAGATTAAATATAAAGCTTTATTCTTGTTATTTATATATCTGAGTTTTACTTTCATCTAAGTAATATAAGCACGTAGGTTTTAAAAGTTAAATCATACTACTTCTAATAACAACAAAAGGCAGTTTCTGTCCTAATTCATTCCAATCCCAACAGTCTATTATCTGAAGCAACTGCTTCAAACATTTTTTTTTTGCTGTTCCTTTTGTAGCTAACAACATTTGCTTATATTACTATTGATTTTTATGGCTTTACATATTATCAGTTATTGTCATACTGCTATGGAAGATGTGGTGGCTCTTTTATGTTGCTACCTGCTCCTCTTCACTTTCCCTCCCCTATTTTTATAACATTATTTATATTTGAGTCATTAGTGTAATGTGACTATATTTGTATAATTATATTGTGTAATTTATTGTTATACCTGGAGTAAATAGCTGACTTATTTTTAGATTGCTTCGTTTTCTATGTATTATAGCTAATTCATCCCCAGACTCTTTCACAGAACTATATTACTGCTCTCAGTACATTCAACCCCATTGGATAATTTATCAGATGTCTTTTTTATCTTGACAACAGAGCCCTTCATTTATCTGTGTCATTCTAAATTGGTTGCTATCTTCTTCTTTTGGACTATCATTATGAGAATTCTCTTTGCTTTTCATCTGTGCTGGATTCCCTGTTTCCTAGATTCCCTAGACTTGGCTTCATGTTATACTTATCAGCTCTGTGGCTTGGGCAAGTCACATAACCTGCGTGTGCCTAAACTGCTTCATCTAAAAATAGGGCATAATAATCTTACCTACCTCTAGAGTTATTAAGAAGACTGAGTAACATAAATAAAGCACTTAGAACAGTGCCTGCCCCTTTTTCTCTTTATCCAAAAGCCTTGATGATATTCTTTTTACCCCAATACCCTGAAATTGCACAATGCTATTCTTTAGAGTGAGCCTTTTAAAAAAGTCATTATGCTGCATTCTTGAAAATCTTTTTAAATCTGGAAATTCATTGTTCTTTAGTTCAGAGAAAAATGTTTCTATTATTTCTTAGACAAGTTCCTTCCCTCCAGTTTCTCTGTTCTTCCTTACTAGAGTTGTTGTTAGTCAGAAAATATCAGGGTTCACAGGATTGATCTTTATCTCTAACCTTTTCTTCCCTGTTTCCATTTCTGTCTTTTTATTCTACTTTAAGATATTTCCTTAGCTTGATCTCCTAACCCTTCTATTTGAATACTCCATTTTGGCTCTCGTTTTTCATTTTCAAGAGTTTTATTCTCCCCTGAATATTTCTCTTTTAAATTATTAGTATCATATAGTTTCTTGTTCTTGTTTCCTGGGGTTCATATCATTCTTATCTCTCTCAAAATAGTATATTTTTGGAAATTTTCTTGGCCTTGCTTATGCAAGAAATGGTTTCCTCAGAATTACTTTTTCTATTTACTTATTTATTTTTTTAGAGGGAAAGGGAGGGAGGAAGATAGGGAGAGAAACATCAATGTGTAGTTGCATCTTGTGTGTCCCCTACTGGGAACCTGGCCCACAACCCAGGCATGTGCCCCGATTGGGAATGAACCAGGGACCCTTTGATTTGCAGGCTGGCGCTCAATCCACTGAGCCACACCCACCAGGGCTATTTTTTCCCTATTTCTTTGTTTTAGTCTCTTTTCTTTTAAGAGGCTTTCCTCAAATATCTGGTGACCCTTGGTTGTTCTTTTATTTTGCAGAGGGAAATATTAAGTAGTTGCCTGGAAACTTTGTACATAGGTAACTTAATTATATGTGACATGACAAAGACTGTCCCATTTCTCAAGAGCCCAATGGGTGTTAGTATCTTTAGGTTTTTTGTTCTCAAACAGGTCACTTTGACAGAAAACAGTCTTCCAATCTTATACCTTGGGCTAGGAGTGTGTGTATTTGGATGGTGGGGGTGGTGATACACAGGTCTAAGCCTGATTACAGTGGTTCCAGGCACCTAACTCTGGGAAGGATGCTGAGGGTCTTTTTTAGCTTGCATATTTAACACGTGAACTTGATAGTTAATCATTATAGGTACAGTGCCTTCATTTTGACCTGAGGTATGAATCTGGTGTCCAAAGTCTCCAAAGAATGTAGGGAGGGATAATTTCCTTGGGCAAGGATATCTAGGGTCAGATTGTTTCTGTAAAGGTTTGGCCAATCCTCCTGTTGTCTACTCCACCATGCACCCCTGCTTTCAAAGTTACCTGGTGCTTCCTTTTCCTAAACCTTTCTTGGGAATATTTTGGTAAGGCATATCACCTTGTTTCTTACTGGCTTGCCTTGTTGCAAGCCTGGTGTGAGTTAGTTAAGGTTCTACAAAAAGCAGATGCCAGGAAAAGACTAGATGTGTGAGAAATTTATTGGGAAACTATCTGTGAGTGAAAATGAAAGGGAAAGGAGCCTGAGGAGGCTGGGAGAGCCATCACAGGTTATGCAAGTCTAACTCCTTTTGAGGAGAAAGGGTAGGGAGAATCTGAGACTAAGGTGCAGATCCAAGAAGGTTTTGTTGAGGACTATTGGAAGCCTTTGAGCCAGTGCTAGCCATCACAGCCCCACAACTCATTGAAATGAGCCTGCCTTAGTATTCCTGCTGCTGTTAGTCACTGGCCAAGGGTAGCCTGTAGGAAGTTTGGTGCTGGCAGGAACACAGTGAGGGATTATAGTACTGCACCTGGGGTTGTCAGTCAGTCATACTCCCTGCAGTTACAGATTCAGAGTCACATCTTCTTAGTGGCTGCCACATTTGGATTTTAACTTTCTCTGATCTGCTAACTGTTTTCATTTACTTTCTACCATCCAGGCAAAATTTTGTTTACCTATCTACTGTGCTGCTGCCTCTTCCCTCACTCTCTTTATATTTGTGAATCCATGCCTTTGCTGAAATATTAGTTGGGCTTTAAGGGGTAACAGGGGAAAATGCATGCATTTAGAGAACCATGTTTAAGTGGAAGTACTGGTTTACTTATTCATACAGTTAAATTATGATTCCCTAAATCATTATATGCATTATATATTTATTATAGCATATGAATCTCTAGTTACCCTCTCCTAGAGTATAGCCTTCTCTGGTCTCATAGCAATTACCATTTGGAACTTCATGGGAGCAGCAAGAGTTAAGGATAAAGGCATAAGCAGGGGCCAGTTCACTGTGGTTCTGATTCTTCATTATGGAGAATAATTGTTGGGGAGGAGAGTGATGGTGTTGCTTATTTAAAGCACTGACTGATCTTTGATTCCTTTCCTAAGTGAGTTCAATCTAGTAGGTATGGAGTCTGGGCCAGGGACCTTTTTTTAAAAAATAGGTACTGTAGTGATTCTGAAAAGCCCCAGATGGACCAATAAGCCATGTCTAAAGGGAATAGGGTTTGAGGTTGGGACACAGGGAACTCTAGTCAGACATGGTTGTATTTTCATTTTAGAAAGAATTCTTTGTAGTAGGAGGATGAGATAATGCTTTTGCAGTAATATAAACAAGATAAATGACGGCCTCAGCTAACTCCCAAGTGGCAATTGGGATGGACAAAAGGAAACAGACTGATGAAGTCTGAAAGAATAGACTCAGATAAGTTGGTTAGTACAATACTTGAATGTCTTCTACATGGAAGGTATGCCTATTTCCCCATATTTATTTATTTGTGTAATTTTTTATCAGTATATTTTCCAACTCTTTTTTCTCTCTCCTCTCCTTATGGTATTCCTATTATGCATATGTTAATATGTCAGTGGTGACCCACATTACTCCAAGGCTCTGTTCATGGTTTCTTTATTCTTTTTTCCCACTGTGTCCCTCAGATTGCATAGTCTCAGTACATTTTCAAGTTTGCTGATTCTGCCAGCTCAAATCTACTTTTGAGCCTTATAGTAAATTTCTCATTTTGATTATTGTACTTTAAACTACAGAATATACATTTAGTTCTTTTTAATTTCTCTTTACTGGTATTCCCTATTTAATGAGACATTGTATCACACCTTCCTAAGTTAATACTTCAGACATGAATTTTCTTTGTTCTATTGAGATACTTATAATAATTGCTTTGAAGTCTTTTCTGCTAAATTCAACACCTGGGCCCCTTCAAAAGCAGTTTCTATTTTCTGCTTTTTTTCTTAAACCTATATAAGGGTCATACTTCCTGGTTTTATCTCCTGGGTTTTTTTTTTTGTTGTTGTTGTTGTTGTTGTTGTTATAGCAGCTCTAGATCCCGATACTCTTCCCACACTCCAGGGCTTACTGTCCTTCTTTGCTTATTTATTTGTTTAGTGATTTTATGGATTAGTTCAGTGGAACCTCTGATGTCCCTCTTCAGAGGTAGCAGCCTTGGGTATGAGCATAACCTTCCCACCCATCAGCAATGACTGTGCCTTTAACTGGCCTCTCTTTGTCTCTTCCCTTGATCTCCCATTAAGATGATCTAGGAGCTCCTATCCTTTGCAACGGCATGGATAGAACTGGGAAGCATTATGCTAAGTGAAATAAGCCAGGCGGTGAGGGACAAATACCATATGATCTCACCTTTAACTGGAACATAATCAACAAAACAAACAAACAAGCAAAATATAACCAGAGACATTGAAATTAAGAACAATCTGACAGTAACCAGAGGGGAGGTGGGAGGGCATAACAGGGTGAGGGGAAGGGGGAAGGGTTTTCAGGAACAGCTATAAAGGACACATGGACAAAACCAAGGGGGGGTAGAAACAGCAGAGGGAGGAGGGTTTGGCTGGGGTGGGGGAGTGGTGGGGGAGTAAACACAGACAACTGTAATTGAACAACAATAAAAAAACTGTAAATAAAATAGATTTAAAAATCTTAAAAAGGTGATCTACCTCTATTGGTATCACAGTGTGCTAATTGCTAGCTGATTTCTCTATTGTTTTTGATAATGCCCTGTGGTACAATTTGTACCATAGTCTGATACAAGTAAAGTTGAGCCCCATCAGGGGCAGGGTTTGCTAGTCTGTGATGCTTGCTATACCTTCCCCTGAGCAGAATCTGTTCACTATTAAACAAGAGCTGGGGAGAATGGGGAATTTACTCCTCACTGGCTATTTCACCCAGATCCTCCCTATGGAGCAGGACTTTGTATTTAGGAGGGGACAGGAAGTATGAACTAGTGCCCCATCCTGGCTGCTACTACCACTCAATAAGGATTTTTCACACCCAAAGTCAAGGAGGATAACATCTGCCAGTATTCACCAGGTGCTAAATATACTATAGGGCTAATTTTACTGTCTAAGAAGTTGAAGGAGATGGGAGCTGCCACTCAGCTGCCAAGCACACTTCTCTGTAGCTCTCTTGCAGCAACAGAGCCATTCAGGAAAGGGGGACCACACTCTTTACTTGCTGCCCCACCAGAATAACCCATGTTTACCTGGAGTTGGGGCAATGGAATGGGTGCTGCCCATGTTCCCAGCTGCAAAATTGACCCTAGATAACTCTTCCACTTCAAGGAGCTGATATGTCATTCAGCTGCTGAGCCTCTTGGAACAGTCCCTCTTCAAGATAGAGAGCTATGGGGACACAGATGTAGTCCCTATCCTATATGTACAGCCTCCCATTGTTCTTACTGTAGATTTTATTGAATAAGTGCTTCTTAATTTATTGTAAGCCCTTTGATCAGTCTTCAGAGACTTTGAATGATTGATAATTTTGACCAGCTAAGTATGTATCTGGGCGGAGTGGGGAGGTTTCCCTGAGCTCACACAGTCAATTCAGAAGCCCTGCCTGGTCATTATATTTGTATTAATTCTGTATCTTATAGCAAACTAGTTTTTTAAAAATAAAATCAGGTGACTTGAAAGGATTAACCTAAAATTTTTTAAAAGGTATTATGATTTTATTACTAAAATTTGCTCTGATTGAAATTTAATCACAACTTTATATTTCAGTTTTTAGAAATAATACAAAGAAATAGCTTAACTGTAAAGTTCATCTTCAGAACCAAGTAGCTGAAGACCTAAGAAGCCATAGAGCAGAGTGTTAAGAGCATAGGTACTTGGGCCAGACTACCTGAGTTCAAATCCTTCTTCTGCAGTTTACTAGTTCTGTGGGTGAGTTCCTTAACTGCTCTCTGCCTCAGCTTCCTCATATGTAAAATGAGTATCCTCCAACTGTGAGTGTTGTAATGAGGGTTGAATGAGTGGACACATTTAAAATAGAGCCTTACTCATAGTAAATACTCAGAAAATGTTAACTTGTGGTTATTGCTGGGCATGTCAAAGGCAAATAATCCTCTCATCTGTGTATTATCAAAACCAATAATATTATTGTCTGTGATCAGATATCTTGGTGATATGATTTGTCTAACTAGCTATATGATCTTTAGTGTCCTCTAGTGGAAGTAAATTAGATATGCTCTTTTCATAAACCTGCTTCTTTTGGTGTTGTGATGATTTAACCTTATAAAATTATTGAACAATTAACCAAAGACAAGATCCACATACATAAAAGGATTTAACAAATAGTTTAAGTGGATATAAAACTTTAAATCATAATTATGTAATTTATTATATTAAATAGAGTGCATGTACTATGCAGTAACAGAAATTTTAGGCATATATTGCTTTTGTTTAAAAGTAGTACATTCAGTAATGGGAGTACCTTGAAGTTTCTTATTTTAAGTCATGGCAACATACTACAGTATAATGTTAACACCCAAATATCTGCAAGTAGGTGGCATTTTTTTGTCATTCTCTGAAAAGTTTTCAGTCAGTGTAGACATAGATTGCCTCAAATATTGGACATTTTTAGATTCCTCTTCCAATAGGGTATGGGTTAACAGACAGATTGCTAGATGGGAATCAGAGACCTGGATTTATTTCCTAGTGGTGCCGTGAACTAGCTGTAAGGCTCTGTGCATGTCTCTTGCCTTCCTACAGCCTCATTTCCCTTATGAGTAAAATGTGATGATAGAGAGGAGTGTGTGGTAATGGTTCTATTAGTGTCCCTGCCATTTCTAGTACTATCTGATTAGTGATAATATATACTTTGATGTGAGAAAGAAGATATAATAGACATTGGTCAAATGAGTTCTAGGTGTTTGGCGATGCCTTCAACAGAGTTGGCAGAAATGTAAATCACCAGCAGTCTTGCAGTTTGGTAATTGCTAAGATATTGAGGCCTGTATGCAATATTGTTAAATCACCTACCTCAGTTGGGGAAGAATGTTAAGTAGAACTTTGAGGCAAAATGTGAGTGTGATTTTGATGAATGAGTTGGGATTTAGCAGCAGAGAACAAAAAAACATAGAATCAAATAGAGGGAGCAGCATAAGGGGTATAGAGAGAATGGGGGTGATGCGGAAACTGCAGGTAGTTCAGGATGAGGGTCAGAGAGGATGATGGAAGAAGCTAGGAAAGAATGTAATATGTGTGACACCAAAATAAAAGAAAAATAAAATCTAAACTAGTTGAGTAAGAAGCAGGAAAACTAGGTTCTGTTTTCATTTATGTTGCCAAATAGCCATGAGGACACTAGTTAAAATGACAGTTTTGGAAGGCTTTCAAAGCCAAGCTGAGGGATTATACATCATAATGTATGAAATGGAGAGCACAAAGTCTTTTGGAGTAATATGGTAATATCTATTTTGGAGAAAACACTATGATGACAATTTAATGAGTAGAATGAAAAGAAGGAAGTGGAAGCAAAGATTCCCATCACCAGATCTTCACTGTGATCAGACAAGAATTCGTGAGGGCTCAATCTAAAGTAAGAGCAGTAAAAGGCAGATTGTTTTGACAGGTGTTGCAGAAATAGACCTCAACAGGTTTGGGCAGCTGCATATGGGAAGTAGAAGAGAAGTAGTAGTTGGTCTGAGGATGATTCCAAGGGCTGTCCAGAAGAATGATGATGCTGGTAGTCAGTAGGCCACATCCACGCAGCTATGTGGAGTCTGTTTTACCTTATTTTAACTAGTGTCCTTATTACTAGACACTTTGGCTGCACCTGATTTTTTACTTTTTTTCCCAAATAATTCCATGGTCAACTTCAGATTCAGTTCTTTTTGAACTATGTTGCATGATTTCTCTAAGAATTGTAGATGAAAAACTACAAGGTAAAAGTAGGTTTAGAACTATATAGCAGTGTGGCTTATAATTGAATGTTCACATTGACAACTTCTTACCATCAATCTTGAATGGATTGACATTTGGTAAAGGTAGGAAAAAATTATTTCCACCAAAAATGGTCAGAAGGAAAGGAAGCAAAACTTGTGCTCATTATCTGTGTCATGCACCATGGCAGGCACTTTCATCTGCTTTATTAATCATCCAGGGCAAACTACAACCTGATGTGGGACCTATTCTCTTCCTCTAGATTTTGTAGATGAGGGAATTGGTGTTCTAAGGTTATACAGCTACTGAGTAAAGGAGACGAGATTTAAATGTGGTCTTTTTGACTCCAAGTCTGCTGCTCTAGCTGTTACATCCTAAGTGCATCCCCAAAGAATAGTGTTAGCATTTGAAAGGATAAGTGCAAATCTGGATAAGGATAAGGATAAGGAAAATCTGTGGAAATAGTGTGCCTGGGACCCAGGACAGGTTCATGGGCCACAGAACTTTCAATTGGTACAACTGGAAGGTACCCTGAGTTGGTACCCTTTCTAGAAAAGTCACTAACAAAAAAATCATTATCTAGAATTAGCTAAATAAGTTATTGATTGCCTTTGTTTCCCATAAAATTGAGACATGAATTAGACCTTTCGTTTCTACTAAACAACAAAGGATTCTTAAGTGAAGAGGGGTTAAGGCCCTGTCTGACTTCCTTCTGCTTCTTTTCACTGATTCTGAACATCCTGCCTTGCTGGGATTGCACTCAACTCTGTGTGAATCAGATGCTGGAAGCGTCTGCTTCTGTCTCAAATGTAAACTTACGTTTTACCCACTCTGAGTTTGATGAAATGGCAAAAGAGCTACTGAGAAAAAATTAAGAAAGAAAGCGAGTTGATTAGAGATGTCAAGTCTTTAAAGAGTAAGGAAATAGATTTTCTGGCACTCACCCTGTAACAAATAGGAAAAACCCTTAGCATAAATATAAAATATATTTACTTTATGTGTATAAACATTAAGCTCTAATAAGTAACCAATTTATATTGTTTTGATATGGAAATGGGAAACAGGATATTTGGCCACATGAAATGGCCCCAAGGGAACTTTCTGTAATTTTACCAAAAAAAAAAAAAAAAAGAAGAAGAAGAAGAAGAACACACTTAATGGTGGTTGCATTCATTTCATACGATAAAGTGCTAGGTTTGGGGCAGAGATTAAATGATATGGGGATATCCTTATGAGTGGTTTTTTTTTTTTTTTGTCTGATAGTTATCCTCAAAATATGCTCATTATTAGGATATATAAGGAGGCACTAATTTTTCTGGCTTTCTAGTCTCAGCCATACTCTTGTGGCCTCAAGGAGATGGGTTGGATGATTATCTGTCATGAGCTTAATCCTTAGACATCATTATCTACATCAGTCTCTGGGGCTTTTGTGCTCCCCTTAAATTTTACTGTAAAATCTTTTGGGGCAGAGCATCTGTCACTTTTACAGATTTATAAAAATGGTTTCTGGCCCCAAATAAGTTAAAAATTTCTGATCTAGATAACTGCCACATTTTCAGATACTTAAATATGCTGCCTCTTGGTTTTATAAAAAAAGATTAAAGGAAAACAGTTTATTCTAAGGGTAAAGCAGTGTATTATTTACTTAAAATTGTATTGAAACAAGGAGAAATAGGGCCTTTTCAGAATTCCCTATGTTTCTCTTTTTTCCTAGAGTTTCACTGTGTAAAAAAAGTATCCTCCCTGCCACTCTCAACTACTATCAGTGATTCCACATTGGAATAAGAAAAAGTTCTATCACTACTCCTTGAGGCTTCTTGATCAGTTTTTTTTTTAAGTAAGATTAAAAGGCAAGCTATTATATAACCAAAGACATTGAAATAGAAAACAGGCTGACAGTAACGAGAGGGGTGAGGGGAGGGAATTTCAGGGGAAAAGGGGAAGGGGTCACAGGAACAAGTATAAAGGACACATGGACAAAAACTAAGGGGGTTGGAAACGGGAGGGAGGTGGGGAGCACTAGGGGGGTGGACTGGGATGGGAGTAAAAGACAGAAAACTCTACTTGAACAACAATTAAAATAAAAATAAATTTTTTTAAAGGCAAGCTATTTAAATTCACATTGCTGTTAGCCATCTGCAGCTCTCCATATAAAATGGGATTTTGGCAGTAGACCACCAGAATAAAATATAGAGATAATTTGGTTGTTGAGGTATGTATGAATCTGCAGAGTTAACCGTAATCCCTGATTTCAAGTTATTTATCAAAACAGTTAGTTTATTATTTTATTGATTCTTTTCAAAATGTGTCACACGTTTGTACTTACCTTTTACTATAAATTTGTTTTTTACTATTTTTGTGAGATGTGTTGACAAAAAGGTTCCACTGCTGGATGGTGAAATCCATATTATTTTTTTAAACTTTGATAATTATTTCACTATTTCATAGAGAATCTTGGTCTTTCTCTTATATTTATTTGTATATTAAAACAGACTACAAATTGATTTGTGGGGAGACTTTTGGTCCTATTGGTAGCATTTCCTGGGCTAGCCCCATTCTGGAGGAAAGAGGTGTGGAGGGGAAGTGGGTAGTAAGGAAGCTTATCCTGCCAAGTATCCTTGTTGAACTCCTTGGCTATCAATAAATAAATAAAAATAAAATAAGTACAGTAGCATAATTAGGAAAGTGTAAAATACTGGTATGTGAATAACATTTTTGACTTAGATGTATTAGTTGAATTCCTGTCTTATTGCAGTAACTCTTTGTAAACTTTATTGCATAAAAATTTATACAGACCAATGAATTTTAACATACATACATATATTCTCTATCATGCCACAAAGTTCCTTCATGCTTCTAACATGTATGTTTTTAAGACTTTAATATTGAAAAGTAATTGAAGTATAAACTAGTATTTCTCTAATTTTTTTTTACAAAGTTAGGACACCATTTTGAAACAGATGTCTGGTTTTAATAATAGTGAAGTACCCCATCTTTTTCCTTTTTTTTTTTTTTGTAAAGCTTTTTTTTCTCAAATAAATTTTTATTATATTTTTCCCTATTTTTCCCATTCTGATTTAGTCTCCCTATACTCCCCTCCCCCCACAATCACCATACTGTTGTCCATGTCCATGAGTTCTTTTTCTTTCAATCCCTCTACCCCCTACCTTGCCCCACACCCTTAGCTTTCATCCTACTCTCTATCTATGAGTCTGTATCCTTGTAGCTTATTAGTTCAGTTTGTTCATTAGATTCCACATATGAGTGAAATTATATGGTATTTGTCTTTCTCTGACTGGCTTATTTCACTTAGCATAATGTTCTCCAGGTCCATCCATACTGTCCCAAAGAGTAAAATTTCCTTCCTTTTTATGGCTAGGTAGTATTCCATTAAGTAAATGTCCCATAATTATTTTCTCCCTTCATCTACTGATGAGCACTTGGGCTGCTTCCATATCTTGGTGATTGTAAATAACACTGCAATGAACATAGGGGTGCTTATGTTCTTTCAAATTAGTGTTTTGTGTTCCTTTGGATATATTCCCAGAAGTGGGATTGCTGGGTCAAAAGAACAAAGTTGGAGGACTCACACTACCTAACATCAAACTATGCTCTAAGGCCATGGTAATCAGAACAGCATGGTACTGACATAAAAACAGACACACACACCAATGGAACAGAATAGAAAATCCACAAATAAATCCACACTTTTACAGTCAATTAATATTCAACGGGGAAAGCAAGCACATACAATGGGTTAAGATAGCTTATTCAATAAATGGTGTTAGGAAAGTTGGACACATAGGTACAGAAAAATGAAACTAGACCACCTTCTTACACTGCTCAAAAGAATACATTCAAAATGGATTAAAGACTTCAACATTAGACCCAAAACAAAAAAAAATTAGAAGAAAACATAGGCAGCAATAATATCTCAGACATTGTTTGTAGTGGTATTTGATCAGATATATCTCCCCAGGCAAGGGAAACAAAAGAAAAAATAAAATGGGACTATATCAAACTAAAAAGTTTTTGCACAGCAAAGGAGACCATCAATAAAACAAAAAGATAACTCATGGAATGGGAGAAAATATTTGCCAGTACATCTGATGAGGGGCTAATATTCAAAATTTATGAAGAACTTATAAAACTCAACACCAAACAAAACCAAACAACCCAATTAAAAAATGGGCAAAGGAGCCAAATAGACATATGTTATCCAAAGAGGACATATGGATGGCTAATAGACATAAGAAAAGATATTCAACGCCACTAATCATCAGAGAAATGTAAATTAAAACCACAATGAGATATCACCTCATACCTGTCAGAATGGCTGTCATCAATAAATCAACAAACAAATTCTGGTGAAGATGGAGAGGGGAAAGGGGAACCCTTTTGCACTGTTGGTGGGAATGCAGATTGGTGCTGCCACTGTGGAAAGCAGTATGGAGATACCTCAAAAAAATTGTAAAGCTTTTTTGGTTTACATTTCCCAAAATGAAAAGCAACAGAGGATTTGTACCTTCTAGATGTTTATAACATTATATTTCTATTTTTATCATGTTCAAAATACCTTAATGATCATTCATATATTCGAGAAAAACTCTAATGCTGGAATTTTATTTGGTGTGGATTTCAGTCACCTCTGCCTTTTCCTTTTATCCATATAATTAACATCTTTCTATGTTATTAGTTGAGTCCAAAACAGATTTTCACCGAATTCATGGCTGAGTAACACCTTGAATAGAAGATTCAGAGTTATACCTTCTAAAAGACAAATGACTTGATTTCTTTTTAACTTAATGTTGGCCCTTATCCACAAGTGCCTTTTAAGCAAATGTTCTTTTGAGGATATTTTAATTCCTCAGAAGATAAATAGTAGTAAAGATTATTGTATTGGTCTCCTGTAATTTATAGTATTTCAATATCGATTAAGAATGTCCTGCAGTTTTTAGCCCTGGCTGGTGTAGCGCAGTGGATTGAGCTCAGGCCTGTGAACCAAAGGAACATGGTTCAGTTCTCAGCCAGGGCACATGCCTGGGTTGCAGGCCAGTTCCCAGCAGGGGACCCACAAGAGACAACCATACATTGATATTTCTTTCCCTCTCTCCTTCCCTTCCCCTCTAAAGATAAATAAATAAAATCTTTAAAAAACATGTCCTTGCGTTTTTAAAATGGTACTTCAGATAATCATTTACCAAATCCATCTTAATGAAGAGTGAGAAGGAAGGCAAGTAGTTCTCACAGTAATTGGCTTTATTATATTTTCCAAGTAATACTTGTTTATAAATATAATGTTGCATTTAGTTTGAATTTGGTATCCAATTGTATGGGCTGCTTTAATACATTCATTACACTTAATCACAAATGAAAATTTGGGGGGCAATATATTTCCAAAACCCCAGGCTCTGGCTGGTGGAGCGCAGTGGATTGAGTAAAGGCTGAGAACCAAAGGGTCGCCGGTTCAATACCCAGTCAGGGCACATGCCTGGGTTGCAGGTCAGGTCCCCAGTAGGGGGCTGTATGAGAGGCAACCACACATTTATATTTCTCTCCCCCTCTTTCTCCTTCCCTTCCCCTCTCTCTAAAAATAAATAAATAAAATCTTTAAAAAATTAA
>PVKM010023299.1:0-21255 GCA_004027735.1 Carollia perspicillata | reverse complement strand
CCTCTGCCCAGAGATGCTGGAACCAGCTGCACGGATGTGAGGACGTGACTCAAGGTTCACCTGGCATCTTCCTGCCTTGGTGAGAGAACTATTAGCAGCCATGACACAGAGAAGATGAAGGAGTGGTGATGAATGGAGTCTCTGAATTACCTCAGGGATGACACTGCTTGATTAAGCTAAGTACTCCTGGTGGCACCCAAGCTGGCAATGGCTCACTTATTTATCTTAGGAGGAGAACCGATTTTTGCACCTAGACGTTTCTTCATAAACGCTGGATGCCTCCTAGCTCAGACTGGCCTAGACTTGGCCATGCAAGGATGCGGCCTTTCATTACCTGACACTGCTCCCTCCCCTCCACCAGGGACCCTGTGCAATTAGCTCCCCAGTCACCCCCCTGTGACATGGGCACCCTCCCACTTTCACAGAAACATGTCCCACTCACAGTGAGAGTGACCCGGAAGTCACAGGGCTGGGCTTAGGGAGGTCATTGCTGAGGCAACTCAGAGGACTGGGCTCCCCCCACCTTTGGGACCATGGACGCTTTGAGGAGTTTCCTGGGATGAGGCCAGGTGGACCCTCACTCTCACTTGGAGGGTCAGTGCTGAGCCAGCTGCTTCCGGAAGCCTGGTCAGAATCCAGACTGGCATTTCTGGAAAGCCCCACAATCCCTTGTTAGGGGCCGTCATTTCCTGCCTGGGTCCTGAGTGATGAAAACAGAAGCCACCATCATTGAGGCCTGATCTTGCCAGACACCAGAAAACCCTTGAGCTGCATCCCCCACCTAACCCTGGGTGCAAACTCCTCCCCATTTCGACTCCGCTTCTCCTCATCTCTGCTGGAGTCACAGGATCCAATGGCCGGAAAGGCTCTTACAGGTCCCGTGGCCTTGCTGCCCAGATGAGGGGAGTGGCTTGCTGGTGCTCACCCCTGGCTCACTGGGTTAAAACGCAGGCTGTGGGATGCACCTGTGGAAGAATTCTGTCCAAGCCAACCCCGGAGAGAGGCAGGATCCTCC
The DNA here is from genome assembly GCA_004027735.1 of Carollia perspicillata. NCBI lineage: Eukaryota > Metazoa > Chordata > Mammalia > Chiroptera > Phyllostomidae > Carollia > Carollia perspicillata. The sequence continues at coordinate 20,240 of PVKM010023299.1, read as the reverse complement.
AGCCCCAGGGTGAGGCCCTGCTGAGGCACCACTACCAGGAACAAGCACAGATGCAGCAGATGCATTCACTCATCCACTCATTTGTTTATTCACTTATTCACCAACTAATCCTACTATGTGCCAGACACCTATAGACACGGGGAATAGTTCGTGCCCTGGAAGGGTTAACAAGCTAAACAACCTGCCCTGTGTCATAAAAGGGAGACTGAAAGGATTGCCTGGGCAAAGACCGGATAGGCCCACAGGTGTTTGTTGAATGAATGAATGAAATGCAAAGAGAAGCAGCTGGAAGCACTTGGGCCAATAAAGTCTGATAGTGGACTTTTCTGGTAACTAGGTCCCATGAGGTTTGTGCCCTAAATGACCAGCAGATTTGTTATTCTCTTTGTATTCCCACCCTTTCTGAAACTGGACTTCAATTTCTAGGCACTTGATTTTCTCATGCCCTGAGGGCCGAGTCCCCTCCCATCCAGTGCCCCACTGGGGGTGATCAGCAACCACCTTTCCTAGCGCCTCGTCAGCACAACTCCAGGTTCATTTCCTGCCTGCAAACATCCGGTTCGTCACAGTTAGTGGTGGTTACGAGGCTGGAGAAAACTCAGTTTCTCTCCGGCCATATTTCAAGCTGGGCAGCTCCGGAGCAGATTGCCACACAGCTGCTTGGACATTCTCATCCCATAAATGGCCACCTCTGCCAGGCAGTACAGGGAGCTGGGGATGAAACCCCAGGAAAGGGGGCCCTTCCCTCAGTCCAGTACAAGGGGCCATCTTCCCAAAGTGCCTGGGAAGCAAAAGCAGCAGAACGGTCAGCCCCAGAATTAATGTCTCTGGACTTGGCAGACTCTCTCCTCTGGGAACTGGGCCTGACTGATAACCAGGCTCTGGGTGGGAACGGTCTCTCCCAGCTGGGCCTCTTTGGGGAAGAAGCTTCTGGAAAGGGCAAGTCTCCTCCCGTTTGCCTTCAATTTTACAGTCTGTGACCCACCTCAGGGCCACTCACTGTTGCCGCCTTTGTTCCCACTTCTTCTCCACTCTCCTCAGACCCCCTTGCTTATTAACACCGACCTGCAAAAATAGCTAAGTGTTTTTCAATCCCTGCAAGAGGCAGATACATAATGACAGAGCGACTTGGTGCAATGGTAACAAATTGTCCATATTATAGCACTTTATATCTTGATATCCATTCTCTTCAACGGGCTTATCTGTACACCGACTGAATTCACACTGGGATGCTAAGAAAATAGCTGTCATATAATAGATGGGGTCTCCCGGAAAATGAACATTTACAAATGGCTGTAGCATTTACTTAAAATGTCATGCCAATTGCTTGCTGTTGTCTTTATGCAATGAGATTGATTTTACTGCTCCTTCGAGTCCTCAGCCTTGATGGGTAGTTTTTAATGCAGCAGGGAGACGCTTTTTGTGTTTAATCTATAAATACAGCGTGCAAACACTCAGGCTCTTTCAGGTGCGGGCTCGGGAGCTGGCCAGGCTGTTTTTCCAGGATCCACCTCTTTTCTCCTCCTTCAGCCCCTTCTGGGAGAAGTTGGACCTGGGCTGGGTCTAAGCTGCTCTTCTTCGTGTATTCAAATATATGCAGATGTATGCATTTTGTTAACAAGTTAATTCATTCGCCAGGCCATGTAGTTAGGGGTTTTCACAGTGTAATACCCACACTTGATTCTCTCTTTCACACCCCATTATGCCCTGGGGTTTTATTTGGAGAGAGTTTATAGAGTTGGAGCCCAGTTGCAGAAAATGACTTGAGGTCTCCTCAAGATGACACCAAGGGCTCTGCCCTACCTCTCCAGAGTCCTAGAAACCATGAGGAACCAGCCCATGGTGGACATTGCTTAGGAAGTGCTCCGTGCTCCTCACCCTAACCCCCTCCCCCCCATTATGCCATTTTCCCTCCCTTACCTCCCAAAAGGGCACTAACAACCATCCCTTGGTTGGCAGCCCAAGGTCGGGGAACACAACCCTCTTCCTTCCAACACCCCATACTCAGACCTCATATCCTGTGTCCACTGCTGAGTTCTGTACCCCTCTTTGAGGAAGTAGAAAAGTAGAGCAGGGGAGGGCATAAGGTGTAGGGGGTGGGGTGACAGAGGAGCTGCCAAGTCCAGAAGGAATAACCTACTTTGATTCTCCCTCCCGTCTTCCCAGGGAAGATTTCCCATGGAATTTAGGAGCCTTGCTATTGCCCGTTCCCTCTCTAGGATCCAGGCTGCACCGGCAGGGAAGTGGCGTCTTCATCCGAGTTATTCCAAGTTTGCAGCTCTGGGTGAGATCCGAGTTGCCTCTGAATGCTGGCTTCTCCTCCAGCCATAAAGGTGGAAGCATGTAGCTGCTTGTCATCATTAATGCTGATAATAAGTCTTCACCTGGTGTCCCGTTCTGCAGGAGAGCATGCTTATACAGCATGCCACTGGGTCCTGAGAAGCAGACAGGGGCGTTGGCACTGGCTCTGTTCACTTGTTCAACAAATATTTATTGAGCACCTACTTTGGGCCAGGGGCTGTGCTAGGGGCTGGGAACAGACCAAGAAGCATAGCAGGCTTGGTCTCTGCTCCTGAGATCATCTACTTTTGGGTGGGATTGGAGACATGTGTATTGCAGCTTTGATAGACCTGGGATCCACCACACAAGAGCCCGTGGGCTTCAACCAGCCTTGGGAGCAGCAGGTGGGGAGGGATTCAGGGCAGACTTCCTGGAGGAAGTGCCATGAAGCCAAGGCCTGAGAGATGAGTAGAAGCTGGCCAGGCTGAGACTGAGGAAGATGGGGGCGGGGTACAACGCAGAATATTCTCCTGCAGAGGGGACAATCTTTTCCAAGGATCTGAAACTCAGAGCAAAACTTTCCCAAGTTACCTAATTAGGAAGCAAGTATGAGATCGCCATTCTTTAACCAACCTAACTTTGGGGGCCCCTGGTGGGAAATTTTACAGGTGGGAAGACCAAGGCCATGGGCAACCTGACTCTGGGATCACCCTTCCTTTTAGGAGGGTGACTGTCAATGAGCCAGCCTCTTCCATGGAAAATGATCACCTCTGAGACAAATTAGACAGAATCTAAATAATGATTTAGATTAATTGCCTGCCAATGACACTCAGAAGAGACAAGAAAATAATAAAGAGAGCCAATGTTTTCAGAGTGTTATTAATTACTTAGGTCCGGAAGCTAGCACATTAATGTTCAATGAATGGCCGAAGGAAAGAGAGACTCCCTTCTTCCATGGAGTCGCTGGCTGCTCTCCTGATTCTTGGACCAAGTACTGAAGCCCTCACGGTCAGAGTCAGAATCGACATGCAAAGTGGCATCAACAAATCAACTCAAAGAAGCTTAGAGCTGAGAGGAAGCTAAGAACTCACCTTGTCCAATTTGCTCCTTATACAGAGGGGGAAACTGAGAGTGGAGACAGGGAAGGATTTTGTCATCATCGGTTTAGGCTGCTAGAGCAAAATATCATAGACTGGGGAGCTTAAACAACAGACATTGATTTCTCATAGTTGTGGAGGCTGGAAGTCCAAGGTTAAGGTGCCAGCAGACCTGGTTTGGTGTCTGGTGAGAGCCCACTTCCTGGTTTACAAACAGCATCTTCTGACTGGTCCTCACATGGTGGAGGGGCAAGGGAGTGCTGGGGTCTCTTTTATCAGGGCACTAACTCCATTCATGGGGGCTCCACCCTCATGACCTACCCACCTCCCAATGGCCTCACCTCCAAATACCATCAACGTTGGGGATTAGAAGTTCAACAGAATTTTTGGGGGAACACAAGCATTCAGTCCATAGCAGATATGTCTAAAATTATAAGAATTGGTGCTGGAATCAGAGGTAGAAGGGAAAGGTTTAGATTGTTTTGCACTTGTCAAGCTTGAAAATACAAGTGTTCTGTTTTAAGAAAACCAGTTATGGGCACTTCCTTGAAAGGTCCACTCCGGCACCTGATCCTGGGGAGCTGTTGCCCTGGCAACAACTAATTGACAGGGGAGACTGCACTCTAGCCAGAGGCAGTTAAGGGTAAGCCACACAGAAGGGAGGCCCACAAGGGTGTTGCATATTGGATGCTGATTGTATCCAAAACAATTATACAACAGTGGTCTACTATTGGGTAACAAATCAATCTCGAAACTTAGTGGGTTAAAACAATAATCACTTTATTATCTCTCACGGTGTCTGTGGGTCAGGAATTTGGGCAGGTCACAGTGGGAACTTGTCTCTGCTCTCTCATGTCCGGGACCTCTACTGGGCAGACTCGAAGGCTGGGGGACAACTTAACAGTTTGAACCTGGAGGCTTCTTCGAGCAAGAGACTTGTAACAGGTGCTGGCAGTTGTCTGGGACCTCAGCTGGGCTGTCAGCCAGCACACCGATGTGGGGTCTCTGTGTATGGCTTAGTTTGGGCTTTTGACCAGTATAGCAGCTGTTCCAAGATCAAGTGCCTGCAGGAAAAGGTTTAGATTGTTTTTGCACTGGTCAAACTTGAAAATGCAAGTGTTCTCTTTTAAGAAAGGCAGCTATGGGCACTTCCTTGAAAGGTCCACTCCCACCTTCAGCCATTTATTGAATCTCTCCTTCTTTCAGTCATTTATTGAACATTAATATGCTAGGTCTGCAGGGGAGCCATGTGGAAGTGCATGATATTTTTATAGTGTAGGCTCAGAAGTCACTTAGTGTCACTTCCACATATTTTACTGGTCAAGGCAGCCATAGAGGTTCTGAGGCTCTAGAGGGGAATGTCAAGGTCAGATTTTAAGAAGACCCTATGGAGTGAGAGCTACTATTGGGGCCATCTTTGCAAAATGCAATATGGGCATAAGCAGTGCTTATACAAGCTAATCAAGTTTATTTCTTTAAAAGCATATTTCTGGAATGCCTGTGGTATGCCAGGCACCGTGCTAGGGGCTCTCCTCCCTCTTCTCTTGAGGGGTTTGAAGAAAAGTGCTCAGAACGAACCTGTAGAGGCGCCGCAGGGAGAAGCAGACAGAAGAAGCTGGGGGAGTCCCTGGCTGCAGGTCTTCCCTCAGAGGCAGATGCCTCTCTGTATAGACACATCTGTCCATCTTTCTCATTCCCAGCATTGCCATGACAACCTGGGGTCTATCGGAGCCTGTGTTCCTGACACATTGCAAGTGCTGCCCGCAAGTCCACAAGAGGAAGAGAAATTCTCTGTCTGCCCCTCCCTCAGAGTAGGGTCACAGGTCTCCCGGTTGCCCCTCCTGCTGACACAACCCAAACATCCTGACTCATCCTCCACTTTCACATCCCCATCACAGCCAGGGATCCCTGCTGCTCCTTCCTCCCACTCACAGAAGCTCTACCAAAGCTCCTCCTGGCTCCAGCACCCCACCTCCCACCCCAACCCCTTCTGCAATGGGCTGACACCTCAATGGGCATGACACCTCATGGATTTGCTTCTTCCCTTCCTCCCCAAAGATTTTCCATCTAAAATTGTCATCTTCATTTTCAATGTACCCCTCTTCACACTCAAAAGCCTTTCAGAAGTCACCTGTTACTTAAATACAGCCAGCTGTGGGCAGCTCACTCCCACCCATATCATTTGCAGACAGCTGTCCCTCTTAGGAAGTTCTGCAATTTCCTTCTAAACAAGATGAAGCTCATCTCCAGATCCTACTGTAACAGTAGCACCTCTGTCCCTTGAATCACCCTTGACCCCCTAAAATAAGTGTGAATTAAGGGGGGTCTCTCCAGGCAGGGCCAGCATTTGTGTTTATACACAAATAGGGAACCTTTGAAAATGTTCATTGTGGTGGTGGAGGATGATGGGGACTTCCCAGAGAGAGATGGGGGTTGTTCGAATGAAATGAATGTGTGCCGTGAACCCCTGTAGAGGAAGGGTGACCCTGCAGCAGGAGGGTGATTCTAGCTGATGGGTGGGGGCGGGAGACAGAGGGAGGATGGTCAAGATCCAGGAGGAGCTGTTTAGGAAATGGTGATTTCAGACAGAAAACAGAGGTCATGAGGAAGCCGGATAATTTGTGTCAGAGCAGATTTGATGAGGGGAAAGGCTAGGAAAAGGGCAAGAGAAAGTTAATATCAAGTCATCAACATGACTGGGGTGGACGGAGGCCAGAGGGGCTCCAGGGAGGTTTATGGGGAGGATGGCGCGGGGGCAGCTGTTTCTAGCAAACGCCAAAATGGAGAGACCTGGGGTCAAAGCAGAAAAGCTCCTGCTTCTCCAGAAACCTAAGGCGTAAAGAGGTAGACTCAGAGGTGTGAGGTAGCATGGCAACCAGAGCTGATTCATTCATTCATTCATTCTACAATCACTTGCTGGATTTCTTCCCTGTATGAAGCACCGACTTCCTCCCCGCATCCCCAGCTCAGGGCATTGAGGAGGAATTGCACCACAGTGCTGCCTCCATGGAGAATGGAGGGACTGACAATCCCAAAAGCCATCCTCAGCAGAATGGAATGTGCAGTGCAGGGGACCCTAGCATGTCACTGAGGGAAGGTCGTATTTTGGGGTGTTTGAGAGCCAAGGACAAAAGGTGGCTCCTCTGTGGAGCAGAACTATTTCTGTCTCACCTGCAGCTTAAACAAGCCACAGCCATACCGGAACTCCCTCCAGCTCCTAGTTTCTGCATCCTGGGCCAACATGGGGGTTGCAAAGTCCTCTGTGCACCTGGCTCCCCATCTGAACGTCAGTAGTCTCCTGAGTTTCCTCACCCACCCCTCCCGTTGTCTGAGTCTCTTCAGAACCACCCGCTGAGTAGACCTGCCTCTTCTCTGGGTCAATTCAAGGAGGTAACCCTGCAGGTGATAGGGGGAGACCTTCCCAACCTGTGAATTACCCAAAACTGATGGGGCAGGGTGGGTTGTCATCTTTCCCCTTGTCTGTGTCTCCATACTCAGTGGGTGGTGGTAGGCAGAGACTACTTGTCTGGGGGACTTTTGGAAATGGTCAGGGGTGGTGTCACAATGACCCAGGGGAGCTCCTGGCATTTAGAGCATGGTGTGCCTATCGTCGCACAGTGAGGAACCACCCCATCGCCAATGCACCTTCGAGAATATAAAGGGGAGCCCTCGCTGCCTCTCCCACCCCTCACTCACTCCTCTTCATCTGTCGGGCTACTGGGGAGAATGGCCGACCATGCAGGCCCAGCTCTGCCTCTTCTGGCCTCGCTGTCTTTCTGATCCAGAGTAAGGTTGCCATCCAATCTGCCCATGGAGCAGCATTTGCTTCTCCAAGGCAGTGATAGCTGCTGCTCGGGGGATGTAGGGGGTGGATTTCAGCTCATCAGGGAGCACGTGGAGCCCACTGTGGCCCCACACCCATGCCAATCCAGCTTTTATGGGAATAAAGTTGGGATTTGGAACTCCCTCTCTCTGACATCTGGGTCTACCTCTCAATTGATTTCAAACTCAGAGTCAGGTTCAAGGTTGTGAGCAGTCGTCCGTCATTCCTCAGCCCAGCAGAGCTCCTGCTGAGGAGGTGAGTGCATCTGGGCCCAGAGCCTGTAAACCAAGCACAAAACCCACCTGATTTCCAGGAATGGACATTTGCTGCCTCCTACCACATACCTCCCTTCCCCGTGCACTGGAGGTCAGAGTTCTAGGGAGACCAAGGGTCACTTGGGGACAGCTTGGAAGTCACCGGTCTTCCAAGGGGACCGGAAAGAATATCCTTTTCCTTGTATTAAAGGACAGAGGTGGCCAAGGGGACTAAAACCATGCCTTTGATCTCTCTGATCAATGTGAGAAAATTCTTTCCTTTGTAACAAATTGCTCCTGGCCACGAGGACACCCTGCACCCTGTGCATCCTTTACAGTTCTGCTGCCTCCTCTGACATCAGTCAAGGACAAGGGTGGAACCAACCTGCCCTCCCCTCCCCCACAGCCCTTTCTGCTTCTCCCTGGGCAGCAGCAAGCACTGTGGCTTTCTGGAAGGCACCTGAGAGGAAGTGGTACCTGCCACGGGCCCGTTAGTGAGCGGGAGTCTGGCTGCCCCAGGAAGAGTGACTTGCTGGCCGGTCACAACTGCTCATGAACAGGCTGTGACTGGGGTGCGACCTTCCCACCTGCACTGTGGCTGAGGTCACTGTTTGAAAAATGGCCCTTGCTTCAGCAAGAAAGCAAGAGACTGTTCCTCAGCTCCCATCCACAGAGAGCCCTGGCTCATGCCTCCAGCTCAGGGAAACTGATTCAGCCCTGCCCCAACAGCTGCTTCTGAATCTCGAGCATCCACCGTGCAGGTTAAGCAGGACACGAGGACAAAGCCCCAACTCACCTGCTCTCCACGTGCCTCACGTCAGCCCAGTTCACGTGGACACCATGCCCAGGCAGACAGGCAGGAAGCCCCCAAGGCGAAAGATGATTTCAGATTCAGAACCCGGGTGGGCTGCTCAGGGGCTGGGGCACTGGCCAGGAGCTGATGTACCCCAGGCAACCCCTTTGGAGGGAAAGACTTGCTTCTCCTCTCCTTCTAATGCCTGATGCATGGCAGAGACTGCATGCCCCTCTGCCTTGATGGAGAAGAAAGACTTTCTGGAGCCGAAGGGCAGACAGAGAGCCAGACTTCCAGAGATATTCCTGATCCATATAAGCACACCCAGCCATCCCTGGGCTGGAGCTGCCCCAGCCCCAGCAGGATTCGGTCCTGACTCAGCACAGCGGGGCTTCTCCACGTGCATCTTCCTCATCAGCCAGGATGCAGGCAGCCTGGGTCTTCACGAGCTTCCTAAGGCAGCAGGCCTCTCAGCTGAGCCAGGCCCTAAACAGCCTCCCTTTACAAGGCCAGAAGGGTCCGCCAGGGCTGACGTGGATGATAGCTGCGTCTTTCCTATAAGGTCCTTCCTGGCGCGGTTCTCGCTACTCCAGCTGGTGTCAGTTTGCTGCTGTGTCCTCAGGGGCCCGGAGGTGGGGGAAGGAGGAAAGGGGGTTCCTTCAGAACTCCAGGGATTGCAGGCTTCTTGCCTGTTTCTCACTCTGCTCCAGTCACCACTGTACACTTCAGCTCTAGGGGGCCCTGGACCAAAGGGAGAGGCTGAAAGAGGAAAGCATTTCACGGGGTGGGGAGGCCTTCTGAGTGTAAAAAGATGCGAACTTGGAAAGGGTTGAAAAGGAGAGTGTCCAGGCTGTACGCTCCTCTGAACTCCTTCCCATTTTGGGGTGTGGCATCCAGCAGAAATCAGATTGTACTGGACATCCCCAAGACCAAGGAGGAGAGGGGAAGGATGGGGGGGGAGGGGTGATAGGCTCTTTGGCAGGATCACAGTAACAGAACAGACTTCATCTCCAGGCTGCAAGAAAAGGGATGCCCAGCCTGGGGTGGGAGGCCAGGGGTCACAGAATACCCTTTGCTGAACAGTCTGCAGGCTGCAAGGGCCTCACCCCAGGCTCTACCCTTCCCTTTGAACTTCAGGAAGGAGGGATGTTAGACTTGGAGTCCTGCCAGACTCTGATGAGCGGGAGAGATAGCCCTGCTCTGGGCGTCAGGATGAGGATGATCCACAGGCTGGCACAATGGATGGGAACTGATCTAGTTTGAGAGTCTCCGAAGATGATATTACTCAGCAGCCTCACGCTTTTCATCTGGAACTTATTGGAAAAATCTTGCTAAAGGGATCAGCTGCCTCCTGGCTCCGACTCCCTGCTTCCATCCAATTGGCATCCAGAACCTTTAAAGTATTACTTCTCGACACCATGAGCATTGTATGTTCCTGACAGGATAAGTCCGCCACAAATTAATACCTGGGGCAGATCCTAAAACACAATTCTTCCCGGCTGCAATAATTCCAGCCAACCCTCTGTCTGCGCTGACAGATACGGTAAATCTTGAATCATTGCAATTCATACATTGTTTTTTTCCTCTGGTACCCAAACTGGCCCAGACAATAAACTTTACTTCCTTTTATGATTATCAATGGGCTCACAGGGTGCCCTGCCTCGCCAGCGACAAGCAAGGACTCCTTAGCTGCCGTGGGGGAGCCCTCCCACCGTTTGTAAGCAGCTCTTGGTCCCCAAGCTGGGGTTGGAGTCAGTGAGCTGGTATCTAGGAAACAAAGATGAGTAAGGGCCCCTTTCTTGGCCCAGCTGAGGTGGCATTGAGGGAGGAGGCAGGGAGCTCAGCCCCTGTCATGCAGGAGAGACCAGGGTGTTATCAGGGGGCCAATGAAAACAAGGGGGAGGCCCAGGACAGAAATGCCAGCTCTTTGTCCTGGCGAGGGCCAGGGTGAGCCAGGTAGAGTGAGGAACCTGCTGAGGTGCTGGGCCTGAGGGATTCTGGGAATCACCATGTGTCCAGCTTTACTCCACATCTTACGTGTTGCCGAGTGCAGCACAGAAAGCCAGATTGGGTGCCAGCCGCATGGGCCTCTGTGTCTCCATCTGCAAAATGGGACTGGCGACGCTGGTTCCCAGTGTTCCGCAGAGCTATTAGAGGACAGGGATGCATACTGTAAATGGTAAAAGCCATAGAGTTGTCCAGGGCGGGGACCAGGTGCCCGCAATACCCCGAGGACAGAACAGAACAGATCTGAACACCAGCAGGTCAGCCCTCCGGGACTTGAGTGCAGAGCATGCTGTCCCTTTCCTAGGGCTGCCATAAAAAGTCACCACGAGCTGGGGGGCGTAAAACAACAGAAAGGTATCCTCTCGCAGTTCTGGAGGCCAAGGTCTGAAGTCCAGCTGTCGGTAGCACAGGTTCTTTCTGGAAGCTCGGAGGGAGAATCCGTTCCATGCCTCTCTCCAACTTCTGGTGGCTGCTGGCAACCCTTGGTGTTGCTCAGCTCGTAGACGCACCAGACCAACCTTTGCCTCTTTATTCACGGGGCCTTCTTCCCTCTGCGTCCTCTCTTCTCCTTACAAGGACGCCAGTATTGGAATAGGGCCCGCTCTAATGCAGCATAACCTCATTTTAACCAATCTGCGGAGATTCTATTTGCAAATGAAAGCCACGTTCTGAGGTTCCAGCTGGGCATGGATTTAGAGGGGACACTATCCAACCCATGCCAAGGCCATGAGGGGCTGACTCTGTCTAAAGTCCTTTCAATAGGGCCCACCCCCTGGTCACCTGCAGTTTTCTTCCAATCAGCACTTCCTCTAGGGCACACACATGATGTTCTGGCACACACATGATGTTCTGTCCCACAGCTAGAACTGCTCAGAGCCAGGGGGCTGCCACATCACTTAACTGCTCCTAGACACCTAGGGTTTCCCAGGGAAGCTCTGCCTCTGAGAAGACCCCAGCCCCTCGTCTGGCTGCCATGCAGCTGAGCCCTCACAGCTGGGTCACCTGCTCTTAAAGAACCAGACCCTCATCCCCCTCCCCTCCCCACTGTTTCTACAGGGCCTTCTACCCACGGTGAGAGGCTCAGCTGTCACCTCGTGGAAGCCCATTCCCAAATTGCACAGTTTAAATTATACATTAGCTTTTTAAGCAGCACTTTAAGCTGGCAGGGAGACAGATTTTTATCAGTGGTGAAGGCGCACCTCAGGCTGCTAAATTTCATCTTGGGCTCGTGTGATAGGTAATAAGTCTCACCTCCCTCCCTTTATTAAGAGACATGGCGCTTGTCTCTGTGGGCGGAGGGTGCGAGAGCGTCAGAGCTCAAGAGCACATGCACCTGCCCAGGCTCCCAGCTCTCGGAGCTCTGGGGCCTTCTCCTCTCCTCTGGCCTCCGGCCCACCCACTGAGATGTCCCTGCCATGGCAACCACTGGAAGAACCAGAAGGACCCCACGAAGATCCCCATCTGTGGTGCCCAGGTCACTCTGCCCAGGGACACAGGGACATTTGCTCCACATCGCACGCCCTGCTGTTTAATTACTGGAGAGAGGTGCTCTTGTCATCTGCCCTGTAAGTAAATAGTCTTGACATTTTTAGCAACAGGCTCTTCTCAGAGGGGCAGACGGTCTCCCCAGGGCTGGTCTTCTGGAGACGGTGAGGCAGAATTGTCTGGTCAAATGTAGCTCTCGGGCCCTCGTCCTTGCCAGCACCGTTCCTGTGCTGCCGCCTGGGAGGGGCCTCTGTTTCCTAACCCTCCCCCAAATCTCCACATCTTGCCTGTCCTGGATGACTTTCCCTCCCTCCCCAGCCAGGAGGTCTGAGGCCCTCTGGGGAAAATCACTGTGTCAAAAGCAAAGTAGAGTTTCCAGTCCCGCCACGGCTGAGAACTGGAAGGCTTTGCCTCTGACCTTGGCACATGGGGGAGGATGGAGGTCTCGCAGTTATGCTCTCACGCGCACGGGTGCCTCAGCCTGCCAACCACGTGAAAAGGCTTCCGAGAGACTCCTCTGTCCTAGATAAGTTGTTAAAAGCCAAGATCAATTTGCTCCTGAAAATAAGGTGATCAATATGTATAGTGCTGTCTGCGGAGGAATGTGTGCGTCCCTGCTTGTCCGCACTTGGGGGAGCGGCCTCCCTTCCTCACTTTTCCTCCCACCACCACCCCACATCCTTCCCCATTTTATCTGTATCTGCTCTGCATTCTCTGACTTCCTCCATTTTGTCATCTTGGACAGGACTAGACAGGAGGCCTAAATCCAAGGGAAGTGTCCCCTATGGCTGTAGGGGACATTGGGATACTCCCTGGGGGAGGGTCCCCTGCCCTGCAACTCACCTGGGGGACTGGCAGGGGAAGGTGAGCAGGGGCAGCTCCAGGAAGCCCACTGCCCGTCTGAAATCATGGTGCTGCCTTCAATGAGGCGTGTGTGTGACCTTGGATGCAGGTGACTCACCCCCCGCCAAGCTCCAGTGTCCTCACCTGCTCTTCAGGGATGATGAGACAACGACGAGTTATGCTTGTCACAGAGTAAGCTCCTGCCTCGGTTATGCTTGAAACAAAGTTCCCAATCAATTATCATAATAATGGCCAACAAATAAACAAACAGGTGCTTATCACGACCCAGATGCTGGTCTTAACTCTTTATCTATATTAACTCATTTAATCCTTGTGGCAGTGTCATGATTATGGACCATGATGGTCTTCCCCATTCTAGAAATGAGGAAACAGAGGCCCAGTGAGATGGCGTAACTTGCCCATGGCAGCACAGCTAATGATTGCATAGCTAGGATTTGAACCCAGGCAGTCTGGCCCTTACCCAGAAGCTTCACCCCTGCCATTGTGTGGTCGCGCACAGGCTGGGTCAGGTCAGGGCCAGGGATTCAGTGTGCATCGAACTCTAGTCTAGCCCTTGCTCTTATTAAGAATCTTCCCCTTCCTCCAGGTGTCTCCAAGGTGAAGAGAGAACACTTGGCCCTCTGTAGGGTCTTGTGTTGGCAGAAGCTCCAGCCACTGAGGATGATTTAACCTCATCAAGCCTGTTGGTTTTGCTATGCTCAGCAGCTTTGCTTGGAAAATGAGATCAAGTAAGATTTAAAAGCCTGGAGAATGGACTATTATTCTTATCAGTGCTAATAAAGGTGAAAGCATTTTGTTTCCTGGTTTGATGTGGTTCAGACAACAAGAAAATGTCTCACTCTCCTCCCATGAACTCTCGCTCTCCCGGGCTCCTCCGAGGTCCCCTAGGGCTTGTGCTCCTGACAGCCTCACCCCACTACAAACTCCAGGTCTCCGTGGAGGTGCTGAAAGGCCAGTGCGGTAGAGGAGTGACACAAAAGTGACAAAAGTTTGTTGAGTGAATCACTGTTAGGAGGAAAGCCCTAGGAAAGATACTCTGATAAGAGTATCTTTACCTGGGGCCTTGGGCCAGCTGGGTAGTCTGTGCTTCAATATTGTGTTTAAGGTGGAGGAGGGGGGCCTGGAGTCACATGGTCTCAGTGTGACTTCTGAGGGGCTGGAGACTAAGGTCAATCTTTGTATGACCAGGATCTGTGGGCAACCTCAGACCAGCAACCACATGGGAACTGCAGTTCTCAGTCCAATGATCATCAAGAAACTGAACTCTGCTGCAGCCACAGAGGCGAACTTGGAAATGGATCATTCCCCAGTCAAGGCTTCACATTGGACCTCAGGCCTGGCTGGCTCCTGGCGGGCTCCTTGACTGCAGCCTGTAAGAGACCCCAAAGCAGAGGATTCAGCTCAGCTGCACCCAGATTCCTGATCCCAGAAACTGTGAGATAATAAATGTGTGCTGTCTTAAGCTGCTGTGTTTTGGGGTGATCTGTTACACAGCAATAAATAACTAATATACTCCCCAATCTCTGATCAACACCAGGTCACATCAAACTCAAGGGATAACAGTACAGTGTAGTAGTTAAACCATGACCCCTGGGGGCAATAGCTGAGATTTCAATCCCAGGCTTTTTGCTCTGTGTGACCTTGGGCACCAACATTCTCATCAGGGGAATAACAGTACACCTAGCTCACAGGATTACTGGGAAGATTAGATCATACATGTAAATGCTTATAGCAGTGGTAATATTTATAATAGTCATTACTTTCCATTATATCACAAAAATATTGATGATGTTTATTATTCTAAACCACCATGGCTTAAGTTTGCCCCTCCGTGAGAAGCTCTCTGCACCCGCCCACCACAGCCGAGGAGGTCAGGTCTGGTCCCACTCGTCCAAAGCCCACTTCCTCCCTTTTGCTTAGCATCCTGGCCACCCCCACTTTGGGCATACCCAGAGCAGAGCTGCATGACCAGGTCTAATCATCCCACGATGTGCAAACACTTTTACAGTCAGGACCCATTCCCCCTGATTGTTAATGGGAATTCAATATCAAATCATTACAACTAGATCCCATTATGGACAGTCGGAACATAAAACAGTCCTCAGCAGGAACACTCCAACATGGCTGGAAGCCATCGCTGCAGCTCCCAGTGGAACTCACAGCTGAGGGGTCCGTCCATCCTGGGCGGACTCCACAAGGCTGTGGCTGCAGAGCCCCCCAGGGGCAGGAAGAGAATGTTCTGGAGGTCTTCTCTGTGCTGGTTTGGAACAGACTCAGTCACAAGAGTTTTCTCTGGTGTTAGAACAACTCCTGTTGCTGTCGCCATTGTCCTAAGTGCAGATTGGCCATCTCCAAGGTGTGTGGTGCCTTTGTGGTTGGTGATGAATTGTGGGGGGGGGGGAGATTTGGGAGAGGGACCAGGCAAGGTTCCAGCCTTCTGCAAGAACTTAAGGATCTGTCCCTCACCTTCTGCACCTTGGGGACTTTCCCAGTTTGCATTGAGAAGTTTGCTCTACCCTGGAGCCGAGCAACCTTCAAAGTGAATGCGACTGCTGAGATTATTCACAGGCCACGCCTGCGTGCTGAGGTTTGGACTGGAGAGAAGATTGAAATCCCACATAAAAGGCTAAGAGGGAAGAAAGCATTTTTAGAAGCAAGGGTCTGAGCACAATTTATGTCCTGGGCCATGGAGATCTTGTCACTGGCTTCCCCTGATAGAGTTTGACCCCCATTTCCTTTTTTAAATTGCTTGTAGGGGTGCGGACAGCTGTGAGGATTGGTATCTTCCATGTTCCCACTGGGCCTCCCCGGGATACGTGTCTATGTCTTTTTTCTTTCATTCCCTCAAGGTGATGGTGCAGAGATGCTGGGAAATGAATGAGGCTGCAAATGCCTGTTGCCACATGAGACCTAGTGTGTGTGTATGTGCATGTGTGCACAAGTGTGTGTGCATGAGCGTGCATCTTGTGGCTAATGAGCATTGGTGATATCCTCAGGAAGACAGGATCAAATAATTGCTGTCAGAGTTGTGCTTCTGATTAGCTATCTATTCCCAAAGCTAATTGTCCTATTTCAGAGGCACCTGCTATTTTTCATAAGTGTGTTTGGATTTCAAAAGCCAAGTGATTTATTTTAGCAGATAGTCAAAACCCTAGAAAATAATACATTTTGTATCCTATCTGATCCAATATCCCCTTTCACTCCAATGACAAAGTTACGGAAAGGACAACTAAACACAGGTATGATGTACAAACTTACCAATCAGCCCCTCACACCAGAGCTGGGAATTGTCTTCCCCCCGAGGAATGTGCTGACCCCAGAGTGGGTGAGAACAGCATGCTCTCAGGTACAGAATTTCTCTCCCAAAAATGCAGGGTGGGCTGGAGGAGAGCCAGCGTGCACAGCTGAGGCGACCTCACACCTGCGCGGGGCCCGAGTCAGCTGTGCAGTGTGCGCGCCGTCTCCAGGAAGCTGTGTTCTATGTGGTGAGGGCCTCGGTTGGTTTCATGCCACATTCAGTGTTAAACGGGATTATACAGGGTTGCAACTTGTTACCTCTGGCTTCCCACAGCCTTCATGCTGTGCACCTGCAGCCTAGGAACTGCCGATGGAGCAACTTCTGTGGTCTTTCAAGCAAACATCCCAGCTTCCCTGGTGTGTACTCAACTGGCACTTCCCTCAATGGCTAGTGAACTAGACTGTGGTACTGAGGACGGGGTGTATGGGTTAGGATCTGATAGGCCAGGCTCCAATGACAAGCATTCAAAGTCAATTTCTATTCCTGCCATAGGGCCCTGCCCCTGGATGCCATCGCCTGGCTCTGGAACCCAACTTGGTGGTGCAGCCACCAGCAGGAACTTTGCCAATTACCCCTGCAGAGGACAAAGAGAGCCATTGTGGGTCTCACATTAGCCATTAAAGGTTCAGCCCAGGAGTGACTCAACTCATTGGTCAGAAGTGGTCACATGCTACCATCCAACCACAAGGGAACAATTAGTGCAACTTGACCGTGTGTATGGAGTGGGGCAGAAGCAGGATATCGGACAAATGGCACTTAGGACCATCACAAGTACAATTAAAGTAGCCCAAAGAGATTCACTGGTGAAAACAACAGTTAGATTTGATTCTCTTAAGGAAGACACTTTCAAGCTTCCAGAGATTTTTTGGGTGGAATGATCTACCAAGAGAAGTGGTGCAGTCATTTGTAGAGATGGCTCCAACTGTAGCTGAGAATGGAATAAAGTCTTTAAGTTCCCTTCCAAATGAATGAAATCGGCCTTCATCACTCACCTGGCTTTGAATAATCCCTGTCACAGGGATCTGGTCACTCAGATTCTTGCAGGACGAAGCAATCTGAAGGTAAATCTGAAGGAAAAGCTTTCATTTGTTGCCACACTGCTAGGGCTACTGTATCTCTAATTGATTGAGATTAAAGTGTCTTCTGAAGATCCTGGCATCCGTTTTCAGCCCAGCATGGGAGAGGATTTTGATGAACACGTTTGACATTTTAAAGTGCAACATAAATACCTGTAAATTAAGCAAAAGGTGGCGAGACAGAATATAAAATACAAACTCCTGTCATGGACTCAGTCGTCCTTTGGTGAGCTCCTTGTTTATGCTGTGGTGCTCCTGCGGTTGAGGTTCAACTTGTGGTCATGTGAGCTTGGCCAGCTGAGCCTTCAGATGAGACCTCAGCCCTGGCCAACACCTTGATTTCAGCCTGTAAGAATCCTGGAAGCAGAGAACCCAGGTAAGCCCCACCCAGATTCCTGACCCACAGCTACTATGAGAAAATAGGTATGTGTTGTCTAAATCACTAAGTTTTGTGGTGATCTGCTATGCAACAACAGGTAATGACAGCAAGGAGGTCAACTGGAAGAGAGGTGGCAGGTATACCAGTGTTCGCAATTTGGTGGGATCGAAGTCAAAGAGGAGAACAGGGGGCGTATGACTTGAAGAAGATTAAATGAGGAGGAGCAAATCAGGGCCCATGCAAGGGGTTGGTCAGCCTACCTGCACAGCCAGGCTAGGGGTCCTTTTTGCCTTCTCAAGAGGCCACCAAGGCCAAGAGTTCTGCAGATGGGTGGATCAGTACACTTAACTCTCAAAGGCCAGCTGAGAGTCTCCCTCTGCCCTACTCATCGTGGTCAGTTAAGTCATCTGCCAACAGAAATTCAGGACTGTATGAAAAAGGCTGATGACAGCTGCCATTTATTGGGCAGCTGGTCAGTTCTTTCGGCAACACAGTGTCAGCCTCTTCTCACGTTGGTCCTGAGAAGTAGAGTCCATTATCTGTGTTTGAGGATTCAGGAACTGAAATTCGGAGGACCGAGTAACTCCCTGAAGGTCAGTCAGCTTGCAAGGGTCAGAGCTCAGTTCAAACAACCCACTGCCCCAAAGCCAGTCCCCTTTCTACTCCCATCCTTCTGCACTCTCCAGGCAAGCAGAGGGGCCTTGAGAAACTCCACTCCTTGCTGCCTCCTTTCCATGTGTCTCAAACCTGGAAAACGACTCCGCACCAGCCGACCTCTTCCGCCACCTTGTCATAGCCAGCTTGGATCATCCGTTAGCCATTGTCCCACTCATAAAATCCCACCCCTATTAAAAAGTGTTCTCTCCCCCATCGGCACCCCAATTTTGAAATATAACAAAAATGCCATCTTTTGCTTAATTTATAGATGTTTATGTCACACTTTGAAATGTCAAATGTGTTCATTAAAATCCTCTCCCACTCTAGGCTGACAAAGGGATGCCAGGATCTTCGGAAGACACTTTAATCTCAATCAATTAGGGATAAAGTAGTCCTAGCAGTGTGGCAATAAAAGAACGCTTTAATTTTAGAGCTAATTAAATATCAACAATTGGAATGTGGCAACAGACACTTAACCTGCAGTAACCCGTTATTTATTAGGAATATAATGCATTGACTCTGGATATGATGTGAATTGTAGTCATTTTAATATCAGCTGTCACAGTCTAGCGGTTCCCTTTTGTTTTCCTCCAGCACAATCATCTTCCAGTCCCCGCCGGGACTGTGCCAGCGCTGGGCACAGCATGAGATTAATTAAACTGGAGTCCCATGCAGGACTGATGGCTTGAGGGTGTCCTGGCCCTGGGCAATACAATCTGTGCCCAAGGGAAAACCACATAAGTGGGTAACGAGTGACAAGTTAGTCCAGGCCCACCTGGGCCAAGACAATCAGTCTGGGCCTCAAAACGAACCAGTTAGAATGCTTTCAGGTGCAAGTAACAGAAAAAAAATTCTCCCGCAAAGTCCTCTAATAATACGGTTTTGTTATCTCACATAAAGAAAAGCTCTGGGGTAGGAGGTGGGGTTGCACTATGGGATAATTCAGAGGCTTGAGAATATTGTCAGACACTCAGGAGCTCTCTTCACCTGCCCTCTCTAGGTGGCCGATGTCACCCTTCATGGTGTCAAGGTGGCCCGCTATTCTAGCACACACACAGGAAAAAGTCTTACAAAGAGAAGGAGCCTTCCTTCTGGGCATGTTTTTTTCACCATTACACTTTAAAATAATATTTTAGTTTAGCATACATTTAGACTTGCTGAAAAGGGGCAAAGTTTGAGCAGAGAGCTCCTGTGGGCTCTCCAGCCCCCCCTCAAATACAGAGGGTGTGCTCGTCTCCCTGGTTTTCCTGATCCAGCCTCCCGTGTGGGAGACCACGCTATATTTAGTTGCCGCGTGTTCTCAGTCTCCTCGGGTCTGCGACAGCTTCTCTGTCTTTGCTTTCAACGACCTTGACAGTTTTGAGAAGTCCTGGCCAGGCATTTTGTAGAATGAACCATGACGTGGGTCTGTCTGCTGTCTTCTGCTGGTGCAATGGGAGGTGGCCTGGGGAAGAAGACCGCAGAGGTGGTACAGCGTCTGGTTACATAGCACCTGAAGCCCACATGAATTACGCTGTGATGAACACGGATTGCTGGGCAAGGAAGCCCTTGCCAGGTTTGTGCAGGGGCTTTGGACAAGTGGGCAGGGATCACCATCCCTGAGCACACTTGCTCAAAAGAGGTCTCTGCTAGTAAGAATAGGATGACAGGTTGGGGTGGGAGAGAGGACTCAACAGCATCCAACAGCCCCTTGTATGCACTTCACACTATGTCCCAGGCCACCTCCCTGTCTGGGGCTTGCTGCTGGGCAGTATGAAAATGAATGAGGGGCAGACACAGGCATCCACAGACAGCAGTAGCTCCAGAATGACACCACACTGTGTCACAGCAACAGCGCATGTGCGGAGCCCGACTGCTCGGGTGCAAATCCTGGTTCTGCCAGTTACTCACCATGGAAAGTTAAGTGATGCATTGTTAGGGATGCAAATGTGCAGGAGAGCTATACTGAAGAGGCATGGAGTATTCAGAGGTAAGCACAGGGCTGGCCCCCCTGAAGGAGATCCCTTTGGGGACTGACACCAGGGGCCTCTGAGCTACTGTCATATTCCATTTTGTAAGCTGGGTTCATGGGAATTCATTTTATTCATTTGTGTAACTTACATACATGTTGCCCATTCTTTTCACATGGCTAAATCATTCTGTCACAAAGACAATGCTCCATCCAGCCCCTCACTCTGTCTTTAGAGGTGAGCTGGAGTTGGAGCCAAGCTGGGCGCTGGCTGAGAGT
>PVKM010023298.1:0-21265 GCA_004027735.1 Carollia perspicillata | reverse complement strand
CTTTTAAGAGCTGTGATCATTTGGTACAAGTGAAACATACCTTAAATTCTCAGGCTACTAGAATAATTTACCCTGAAAGAAGTTCTTGAAGGCTAATAAATTTTCACTCTATAAAAGAAACATCCTTGCTAAAACTCAAATATTATTGTTACTTTGTTACCAAAGTAGAAATGGAAAGAAATTTTCTATTCCTATCCCTGCAAAAACAAAAAAAATATGCAGGCCACAAACAAAAATTGTTAGAGAATATTTTGTTGTTTTTGTTGTATTGTTAGGAATGTAACATTTTTTTTCTTTTTTCCCCACTTTATTCAGCTTTAGATTTTAGTTTCCTTTTCTTATCATTAATTTTTTAAAAAAGATATTAAACATTAGTATGTTTGTAGAAGTCATATTATACAAAAAGTCAGATTTAAATAAGTGTTACACCCTACTAAATACCTTCATTTTATGTCTTCTGCCTGTCCCTTAGAGCTAATAAACTTTTTGTTTTTCAGTTTATCTTCTGGGTTTCTTTGTATTTCCTCATTTTAACTTTTTTTCTTTCATGAAGGGTAACATAGTAACATAATCTCTTTAGCATTTTTTACTTAATATTGTTTCCTAGAAACTACTCTATATCAGTTATTCAAGACCTTCCTCTCTCTTTTTGTACATTTGCATAGTACTTCATTGAATGTGTATGGCACGGCTTATTTAAATAAACTCCTGCTTGGATATATGGGTAGTTTCCACCATTTTTCACTTACAAATAATTCTGTAGTGAATAACCTTTTGCTCATAATGTGCATGTTGTTGCAGTTGTATCTTCAGGATAAATTCTGGGAGATGTGATTGCTCAGTAAAGAATAATGCATACAAGTTTTGTTAGATATTGCTAAATTCTCATTTATGAGAGTGATGCAATATTGCGTTGCCATACAAACCTTACTAAGAGTGTCCTGCCAGATTTTGCATTTTTCACCAACCAAATATGAGAAATGGTACCATAATAGCTTTAATTTCCATTTAGATTATACGTATGAATTTGAACACTTATCCATACACTTAAGGTCCATAGTTACAGAGCATTTGATGGACTGTCTGTTTATCTTGTCTGCCTGTATTCCCGAAGGAGGTTTTGTCTCTTCTCTCATTTTTAAATCTTTGTAGTCAGGGATATTAGCCCTGTATCTCTCATGCATCTTCTCATGTTGTATCTCAGTTAGCAGTTTGTGTTTTTACTTTGCTTATGGGGATTTTTGTTATACAAAAATTGTTGAATCTTTGGTCAACTTATACTGTGTTTTTGTATATGGTAATTGTATATATACCACATTTTATTCATCCATTTATTTGTAAGTGGACACAGGTTGTTTCCATGGCTTTGCTACTGTAAATAATGCAGCAATGAGCATGGACATACATATACAATGTCTATCCAGAAGGTATCCAGCCATTTATTATGAAAAATAGGACATTTATTGAAGATACAAGACACAAGAAACATTGTACATAGGACAATGATGCCTCAGTCCCCTTCAGAGGAGGCACCCCGAGACCTTATACAGTTCTCCGAATCACCGTCAGCTGCCCCATCTTATTTTCCTGAATCTCGTTGATGGTCTGAAGCCTCTTCCCTTTCAAAGGTGATTTTAGTTTGGGGAAAAGCCAGAAGTCACAGGGTGCCAAATCTGGGGTGTAGATGGGTTGAGTCACCTGGGTTTAATGATTCACCAAAAAATTCTGCATGAGACCTAATGCATGAACAGGCACATTCATCTGAATAGTTTACATGGAGAAGTGTAAAAGCTTAATGCAAAATTTGATGCAGATTTCTTGCTCTACTCACTCAGTCATTTTGAGTGCGATGGTCACACAGTACACATGCTTACTCCATGGTGGTCTTCTGCGCAACTGACTGATACAGTGAAATCCTTATTGTTCACGCATATGCATTCCAGTCCCCTTTCTTGGCTGCCAGGTTACATAGATGTCACACAAACCATTCTCATTATATTCACAATGGTTGGACATTTTCTAGAGAGACCTCATATATTTTTTAATTAGTGTTTTCTTTTTCTTTGGACAAATATCCAAAATTGGAATTGGTGGATCCTGTGATTGTTCTGATTTTAATTTTTTAAAGGAAACTCCATACTGTTTTCCATAGTGGCTACACCACTTTACATTCCCACCAACATTGCACTAGAGATCCATTTTCTCCACATCCTCTCCAACACTTGTCATTCCTTGTCTTTTTGATAATAGCCATTCAAACAGGTTTGATGTGGTATTTCATTGTGATTTTGATTTGCATTTCCCTGATGATTAGTGTCATTGAGCATCTTTTCATGTACCTGTCGGCCAAATGAATGTTTACTTTTTGCTGTTGAGTTCATGAGTTCTTTTCATAGTTTAGATATTAAACCCTTATTGAACTTACTGAATATATGATTTGACAATATTTTCTCCCTGTTGATATCTGCCTTTATTTTGTTATTTGCTTTTCTATGAATAAGAAGTTTGATGTAATTCCACTTGTTTACTTCTACTTTTGTTTTCTATGCTTTTTGTGTCAAATCAAAGAAATCATTGTCAAGAACTATGTCAAGAAGTTTATATATAAAAAAAGAAGTTTATAGCCTATGACTTCTTTTAGAATTTTTTATAGTTCAAGGTCTTACATTCAAATCATCACTTTGTTCTGAGTAGATTTTTGTGCAGTATGTAAAACAGTGGTCTAGTCTCATTCTATTGTATGTGACTGTTTGGTTTTTCTAACATCATTTACTGAAGAGGCTGCCCTTTTCCCATTATGAGTTCTTAGATCTGTTGTCTTAAATGAGTTGATGAAATATGCATGGACTTATTTCTGGGCTCTCTATTCTGTGGCTTTAATCCATGTGTATGTTTATATCCATTACCATACTTTTCGATTAGTATAGCTTTGTAGTATAGTGTGAAATCAAGCCATATAATGACTCTAGCTCTGTTCTTTCTCAACATTCCTTTGGCTGTTTGGTGTTCTTCGTGGTTTCATACAAATATTAGGGTTATTTCTTCAAAAAATGCTACTGGAATATGTAGATTATTTGGGGTAGTATGTAATTAATTTATCTTTATTTGCATTTACATAAAGGCTTAGGGTTATCAGTTTTTATCTGATTACTGTTTTGAACAGGCCCCATAGATTCTTAACATGTAATGATTTTACTATTTTATTTAAAAAATTCTATAATTTTTTTTTGTATTTTCCTTTTAACCCAAGAGTTGTTTGATACAAAATGTTATAATTTCCAGTTAGGGAAGACATTTTGTTTTGTTTTTGTTTTTTTATGTTTTATTTTTTATATTTTATTATTTTTTAATATATTTTATTGATTATGCTATTACAGTTGTTCAATTGTCCCCCCTTGGTTCATGTCCAAGGGTTGTACATATAATTTCTTTGGCTTCTTCATTTTATACCTACCATTTATGCTACTTGTTACCTGTACCTTTTCTTCCAACCCCTGCCTCTCTTTTCCTGCTGATAATCTTCCATGTGATCTCCATTTCTGTGGTTCTGTTCCAGTTCTGCTTGTTTGCTTAGTCTGTTTTTTTTTTTTTAATGTTCAGCTGTTGATAGTTGTGAGAGTGTTGTTATTTTACTGTTCATAGTTTTGATCATCTTCTCTTTCTTAGGTAAATCCCTTTAACATTTCATAGAATAAGGGCTTGGTGATGATGAAATCCTTGAACTTGACCTTATCTGGGAAGCACTTTATCTGCCCTTCCATTCTAAAGAATAGCTTTGCAACTAAACAAGCAAGCAAGCAAAATATAGCCAAAGACATTGAAATAGAAAAGGGGATGTTAGTATCCAGAGGGGAGAGGGGAGGGAATTTCAGGGAAAAAGGGAGGGGATTATAGGAACAAGTATAAAGGACACATGGACAAAAACTTAGGGGGGTGGAAAGGGGAGGGAGGGGGGAGCACTGGGGGGTGGTCTGGGATGGGAGTAAAAGACAGAAAACTACTGAAAAACAATTAAAATAAAAATATTTAAGAAAAAAACCAAAAAACAAATAAAGAATAGCTTTGCTTGAGAGAGTAATCTTGGATGGAGGTCCTTGCCTTTTATGACTTCGAATACTGTTTTCCAGCCCCTTCTTTCCTGCAAGGTCTCTTTTGAGAAATCAGCTATGGGAACTCCTTTGTAGGTAACTGTCTCCTTTTCTCTTGTTGCTTCTAAGATTCTTTCCTTCTCTTTAATCTTGGGTAATGTAATTATGATGTGCCTTGGTGTGTTGCTTCCTTGGGTCCAACTTCTTTGGGACTCTCTGAGCGTCCTGGACCTCCTGGAAGTCTATTTCCTTTGCCAGATTAGGGAATTCTTCTTTGTTATTTTTCACATGATTTTTCAATTTCTTGTCCTTCTTGTTTTCCTTCTGGCACCCCTATGATTGGGATGTTGGAATGTTTAAAGTTGTCCAGGAGGTTCCTAAGCCTCTCCTCATTTTTTTGAATTCTTGTTTCTTCATTCTGTCCTGGTTGAATGTTTATTTCTTTCTTCTGGTCCAAATTGTTGATTTGAGTCTCAGTTTCCTTCCCATCACTGTTGGTTCCCTGTACATTTTCCTTTATTTAACTTATCATAGCCTTCACTTTTTCCTCTGGTTTGCGACCATACTCAGCCAACTCTGTGAGCATCCTGATTACAGATTGTTGAACTGTGCATCTGATAGGTTGGCTATCTTTTTCTTGCTTAGCTGTAGTTTGTTTTTTGGAGCTTTGATCTGTTCTTTCATTTGGGCCTTTTTTTGAGGGGGGATGTCTGGGTGTGCCTGTTATATAGCAAGGGGCAGAGCCTTAAGTATTCACCAGGGCAGGGCAACCCACGTTACTGTGTTGTGGTGCTGTAGGTGGAGGAGGGGTCCAAGAGGGAACAATGCTGCTTGTTCAACTCTCTGTTAGCTTTCAGTCACTTCTGCCACTGACCACAAGCAAGTTGGGCCCCTTTGGTGGTCATTCCCAGTGGGTGGGTTTATGTACATTCTAGGACCCTGTTGGTCTCTCCAAGAAAGTCTCCTACGAGACTGGCAGTTTCTCCTGCCACCTAAATCCCCACAGTTTTTTTCAGTAAGGGAATTTGTGGTTTTATTTCCCCCCACTGGAACCCTGGGTTGTGTCGTTTGTCTTGATCCCAGCTGTTCCTCCTGGTTTATCCACAATTGGATGTGGGATTGTCCATTCTGCCAGCCATTGACTCATCCTGTCTTCCAGTAGCCACCTTGCAGGGTGGAGTCCTCTCCACCGTGGTTGCCTGTCTCCACCCCTCTTACTGGTCTGGATGAATGTTTCTTCTCTAACTCCTCGGTTGTAGGACCTCCATATAGTTCCATTTTCTGTCAGTTCTGGTTGTTTTTGCTTTTAAATTTGTTATTGTCCTTCTTTTGGTTGTACAAGGAGGCAAAGTGTATCTACCAATGCCTCCATCTTGGCTGGAAGTTTGTTTTTATTTGTTTTATTTTTAATTTTTCATTTTATTCCTCTGTAAAAAGATTGATATTTGTAATATTTGTATTTTATAGAACCTATAGATATTTTCTTTGTGTTATAATCTGTAATAAATCTCTATGAATATTCTATGTTCACTTAAGAAGGTATGTTCTACATTATAAATTTCTAATCTAACCTATTACTGTGTTATATCACTTTTAAATGACTCCCACTTGTGACCTATAATCTTACTCTGCTTTCTCATTTTTTCTATCCCAATCTCTTTATCTTCTAGCTGAATTGTTTCTACTTGTCAGAACATATAATGTTTATATGTTATTTTTCTACCATGACTCCATTCTCACTGTAGTCTTAGATTTACAGTTAATATATATTAAATGCTGAAGTTTTGTCTCTTTACAAAAGCATTACAAATTGCCTTTGGTCAGATAAAGCTCAAATTTTGTCAAATTCATATGGAAAAACCACAATTTGCTGAATGTGGCAGATTAAAAACTATTTGAAGAACAGTTTAGCAGGATATACTATTCTCAGTTCACATTTTATTCTTAGTTGTTTTTGAAAATTGCTACTCCACTGCAGCTTTGATTTCTATGTTGTTTTTTGAAAAGTCTGTTGCCAGTTAATGTTTTTGATCTTTTGGAACTTATTTCGTGTTTTTGCCTGGATATTATTCTTTGTCTTTGAAGTCTAATAGTTTTACTAGTATGTGTCTTAGAGTTGATTGTTTTGAACCAGATTTTTGTGCTACCTGGTGTGTCCTTTCAATGTATTTATTCAGTTCTTTTTCTTTGGGAAAGTTATTTTGAGGATTATATGATAAATATTGTTTTGTTCCAATATATTAATGTCCCCTACCCTGCAGAACATCAAATATGTGTATGTTGGACCTTTTCATTTACTTTCTCTGACTCATTTTACTTCTTTATCTCATATTTTTTCTCTTTATTTTTTCCCTCTACTTTTCCTCAATGGCTTATATTATATTTTTATTTGAATTTGTTATTTAGGCATCTTATAATTCAGTACTCATTTTTGAAATAATGTTTTCTTCTATTTTCTTTCTGAGTTCAATCAATTCTCATTTTTATTTCCTCTTTTTTCCATTGTGTATTTCTGATTTGAGGTAGATTTTATCTGAGGATTCTTGTTGCAGTTTTGTGTGTTGTATTACAGTATTTTTCTTCTTTGTTCCTGATTGTTTGGAAGAGACTTCATACCAGCAGAAAATCTTTTACATTTTCTGATTTTTCTTTGTAGTTTTGAATGGCTGTAGTCTGCTTTATTTCTGTTTGTATTCATTTCTTGAACGGTTCCTGTTTCAGAAACATCCTCTTCTGTCAGTTCTTCCATCTTTGGTGAAGTTTCATTTATCTATGTTACTGCTGGTAGTGGTGCCGGGAAAGATTGGTAGGTCTTGTTTCACCTTTGTTTTTGCAGGATCCTTAATTTCACCCTACTATTTTCTTCTCTTCTCTTACTGCCTCATTTCTAAGGTCTACCAGTCATTCTTTTTGTGTATAATTACCCTCCAAAAGAATGTTCTCCAAAACAGCCACTTCCAGTCCTGCACACCTTCAAGGCTCTCCTCTGTATCTGTGCTGTGAATTACCAAGGTCTGATCAACATTCTGCATTTTGAAGTTATTAGTGAACGCTCTTTTTCTGGAAGTGATTTGTCAGTGTTTTATCAAAGTCTTTTACATCTCTGTAGTCTTTTTTATGGACTCACTTAGGATGCCCCTTCCCTGCTTTCCACACCCAGTAAGTTGCATCTGTAGGTGGTCAATAGGTAATGTGTTAGAATTTTTTTCTACTTAGGGGTGTGTGTGTGTGTGTGTGTGTGTGTGTGTGTCTGTGTGTGTGTGTGTCTGTGTTTTCTGTCACCAGTACAGTTTTATTTGCTCTTATCATTGATATTTTTGGGGTTAATATTGGTAGCAGAAATTCAGAGTTAGGCAACTGCCATTGTTTTCCAAACCTGGAAATCAAGACAGGCTTTTCCTCTTCTGTGCAACTTTCAGGTCTTATAAATTTAAGCCTGTGTTGAGAAGAACTGTCACATGGATCAACTATAAACATAATTTTGGTCTGAATGACTAGAGGAATTTAATTGTAGCCTTGGCCATTCTGTATGTTTGCTGTGTGTCCTTACAAAATTATATAACTTTTTTAGGTACCAGTTTACTTCTCAGTAGAAGAGGGTAGTGGCTAAGACTGTTAGATGGTTGTTGACATTGCTTTCATATCCAATCATTTACACGCACACATATACAAGTATACAGCTATGTGTCATTCTTAGTATTCTAATAAATTTGGACAATATAACATCCATTCTATTCTGTCACTTGCATTGCATTTCATATCTCTGTAAAATAATGTTTTCTACCAATAAGAAATGATCACAATACTAAAAATATTTATTTTGTTTTAGTATAATCACTCTCAAGGATATTCCTTCTCAAGAACTTAAATCTCGGTAGATGTGTGCTTACCTCATATCTGTAGAATTGTCTCTGTCCTACAGAAGTAGCTGGACAGGGTATTCAAAAAACAAATTTATATTGCTATTTTGGCTTTAATGCATGATATTAGACCTACTAACTGTTAATAAGTTTAAAATGGTATAAATCAAAATAAGAAATTAAGAGGTATTTTAACAGCTCAGCTTTATTTTATTGATAATTAGAGAAAAAAATGTTATACAGCTCAAGTAGTGTCCCCCAATTGGTATAAATTCTAACCTAACATACACATTATTTTTGTCAAATAAGACATAAATTACACCAGATTATTTTGGCCAACTAAAGAGGTAACAGAGAAAATGAAACTCATAATCTTCCAGCTAAAATTTCTCAGTAAATTTTAATATCTTTCGTGGTCATTTTAAATTGTTTTATTATATTTCAAAATTCTCTTCCAGTCAACTTAAAAAAAAAACTCTGTTTATTCAAATGTATTTACTTGCTGAATCTTATAGTGTAGTAGGCAGGTCATTGTGTAGTTTAGTTTTTAAAGCAGCCGAGTATTTCATACAAACTTTGGTGTGTACATGTTTTCCTCTTTTAGGTTATTCTTATTTTTAAAACTATTCGTACTAGCATGATTGGTAGCAGAAAAATGCTGCTAGTTTGGAATCAAAATCATGAAAATAAATAGCATATATTTTTATTTGATTTCCCAAATCTATTCTTTAAAAACCTATCTCAGTTCTGGTTCATTTCCCTTCATTTCTCCATTCAAATTTTATTCCCTGGTGTTATTTTCATGATGTTATCTTGCAGTCATTCTTTAAATTAGAATTTTTAAACTCCTGAAGCAACTGTTCCCTTGTTAGTATGCTATAATTTGTGTAAGCTACTACCATATAGTAGTGCTTTGCTAATAATTGGAATAACTGTGGTTTTGAATGGCCCACTGTTTTCTTAAGGATTCTAAAGTAATTTTAGTTATACTTTCACTTCTAAATAAAACTTGTTAACTGTAAAGCATATGTTGGAAGTATTAAAATCTATAAACAAATGTTACATAATTTAGATTAAGATGAATAGAAATGAAGCTTTTACAATTTAATACTTTACTTATACATTTTAAATTAATTAAACTAGTATTTTTCAATTTGTCAAGTAGATTTAGCTCTTTAGGAATTTTTTTATTTAAAAATCCATCATTAGGTGACTTGAGCAAAGATTTTTTTTTTGTCGAATAACTTTTTTGGTTTCTGGTTAAATAGGGCAAAATGAACATAACTATTTATTGTTGCTACATTCTGAAACCCCATTCAAATAAAGTAAAATAATAAAAAAGCATAAACTCTGAAGTACAAAAATAATAGGAAAGGCTCTAACAGCTAAAAAGAAATGTCAACAGACTTTTGGAGCTGGACAGCAGATGGATGAGTGGTAATTCCCTGAGCAGAGGGGAAAAGCCGACAGACCCCCTGCAGCACAATCTGCAAGAAGCAAACCGCCTTACATGGCACACCTGGAGCAGACACAAAGCTGTGGTTTATCGCACTTTGCCTCTTCCTTAGCACAAAGAAGGTCTCTCCTTGTCTTCTTTGCAGTTATATTGGAGGCATTTGACTGAGATCTGAACAGTGAGATATTGGCAGTTGTAACATGTCACTTTATAAAGCATTCTTCAGGTTATTATTCTTGTTTTTTAAAAGCTATTTCTATTAATTGACTGGTGCTGGAAAAAGGCAACCAGTTTGGAACCATAAATCACTTTGGGCCATCCTCCTACTCTACCTTTCTTTTCTAAAGGTGAACTTGGGAACCACATATTCTAGGTGGTAAATCTGTAAGACAGATACAGACTGGATCCTTAAGTCTTCAGGTGGATGAATGCCTTCCTTCTGGGAGAGCTGAATTACCTGCATCAGACTGTATGCAACAGGAAAATGCACACTTACTCTGTTAAACCATTGAGATTCCAGGGCTTATTTGTTACCACAGTATAGTTCATTCTATTCTAACTAAGATTCTTGGAAGGCTTAAGAATTATAGATAGTAAATAATTCTGAGGACAAATGTGTTTAATATGCCTAAAAATTATTCCTTTTCCTACAGACCATAGTGTAAGTGTGAAACATCATTCTGTGCAAATGCAGGTCACATAAAGGTCTATACAGAGTTTGTGAGAATGCCCTGACAGCTCCCTTTTTCTACTCAGCTTTCTTAAAGTGAGCAGCCAGAGAACTGTGCCACAAGACATAGGGGGACTCCTATTTTGGGGAAAAAAAAAGATGAGAAAAAGAGTAAAGACTGATGGAGACCAACATTTGAGGGTCCCAAATAAAACATCTGAGTTGTACATAATCAGTCAACAGTAATGTTTACTATCTGATGAACCACACCTGTATTCAAAGAGTTTCCTATCTGTGCTTGTGGTACCTCTTCCAAATCTGTAAGAGCGAAGGCTCCCTAAAGCTAAAAAAAGTATAATTTATATTGTCAAATACATGAAATGATATATTCCACTCATGAAATAAAAACAGGATATGATTAAAAATAAGTAAATGGGAAATAAGAAAAAAAATTCTTTTTTTATTTATATGTTTTTAGACAGTGGGGAAGGGAGGGAGGAAGAGAGAGAAATCAATGTGTGGTTGCCTCTCATGTGTCTCCTACTGGGGACCTGGCCCCCTTCCCAGGCATGTGCCCTAACTGGGAATTGAACCAGTGACCCTTTGGTTCGCAGGCCAGCACTCAATCTACTGAGCCACACCAGCCAGGGTGGAAATAAGAAAGAAATCCTAGACATTAAAAATGTGACTGCAATGTTTGCTAAAACTAATAAATAGCTCAAAGGTAATTTTCAAGAAATCTTTTTAAAACACTGAACGTGGAGGAAAAAGATCATAATTATATAGGTTGAACATGAAGGAGAAATGTATGTGTCTATATTTATCATCATTATCTATATATGTGTGTGAGTGTATTCTCTTATAGTTCTGGAGGTCAGAAGCCTGAAAGTTAAGAAATCTTGAAATGGGAATATTATTTCTTTTTTTTTTTTTTGGCAGTTTCTATTGCATTTTCCAGTTTCCAGAGGCTGCCCATGTTCCCTGGCTTATGGCCTTGTATTAACCCAACCTGTAATACTGTTATCACATGTCCTCAGTTTCTGGCCCTTTTGCATTCCTCATACAGGGCCCCTTGTAATGGCATTGGGCCCCCCTGTATACTCAATGGTAGTCTCTTTCTTTGAAAATCCTTAACAATCACATCTGTAAAATTTCTTTTGGCACGAAAGGTAACATATTCACAGCTTCTAGGGATTGGAGTATGGACATCTTCTGAGGGCCATTATTCAGCCAACCATAATGGACAAACTGTAGGATGAGTCAATTCATAGAATAGAAAATTTGGGTATTACTAAAGATATGAGAAGATTATAAAGGTCAATGGTAGTCTGAAAAACACAATGCATTTCTCTACAATTTGGAAAAGTTAAGTCTAATAATACCAATAATTTTGAACATGTAAGAAAAGAGAATTTTCACAATGGCTAACACATTTGATAACATGAATATTTATGGCCCAACTCCAGGGTAATATACTAGGGAAAATCTCTCACATGTATAACAAATAGATACATGTAAAAGGTGGTTCAATACATAATCCTGTGGAATTGCAAGAAATTAAGCAAAACCAAAAGGTGCACTGGAAAGTGAATGTATATGCATTGGAATATGACTCACTAATAAAAGTGAATGACCAATATCTGAATTTATCAACATGGATAGATCTAGAAGTCATCATATTAAATGAGGGATATAATTTCCAGAGTAATATGTATTTGAAGCAAGGATTTTTAAAACAGCAAAACAAGAATGCTGCATGCTATTTATGAACATACACATCTTTAGTTAAACCAAATTTGTGTGGCTTTGATTCCCAGACAGAGCACATGCTTGGGCTGTGTGGTCCATCCCTGGTCCAAGCAGGTACAGGAGGCAACTGCTTCTCTCTCGAATTGATGCTTCTCTCTCTCCCTGCCTGTCTCCCTTCCCCCCACACCAAATGCAGTGAAAAAAATGTCCTTGGGTAAGGATTAAAATAAAGAGAAAACAAACAAACATAATAGAGAATAATGCACATTATTTTTAGGAGAGCGGCTGTATATGGAAAAATAGGATGGAATTGGGATTGCAGAGAACAGAGGAAATTTTACCTAAATTTATAATTTTTAATTTACTTAATGAAATAAATTAAATAAATTAGCTATAAAAAAGGCCTTTGCTATAAAAAGGAGAGTATTTTTTATATTACTCTTCTATGAATGTTTGAGATATTTAATATTATTTTAAAATAGTAATTGAAGTCTTACTGAAGTGAGGACACTTTTCCAGTGAAAAGTTTCTGGTGAAAGGTTTCTGTCCTCATTTTGTATGTAAAGACAGAGGAAGTAAGAATTACTAGAATAATTTTTTGTTTCAAAGATTTCCTTTACAGTTGAATACTTGCAAAGTAATTTATAAATGACAACATACTCTGTAAATGTCAAGGATGTGTAATTACCATAGCATCTTCTTTTTAAAAAGACAAATCAATAATACATGTCTGTTTTATTAAAAAGGCACACCACCTCCCCGAAAGGATTAGTCCCCATTTCTGTCTGTAGACACGAAACTTTGTTATGGACTTTAGTCCACAAGGTGTTTCTACTTACAGTAAAGGTCACCACAACTCTAGTGTGTGAGCAGATCACATTTCACTATCCTTTTTTTCCTGTAGGAATGAAACTAAGCAGCCAAGAGACTAAGGTAATGCCAATGCATTGTGATACAAAATTCAGGTCCCAGATATTTCTGATTCACAATTTAATTCTGATTCACTATTCTAGTAAAATGGAATCTCACAGATCAAGTTAGACCAAGGCCCTGTGTGGTACCTTTTATGATTACTTTTTTAACCAAGGGGGCTGATGAGTGAAAATAACATTAAAAATAAGTAAATATGTAATCAATAGAATATATACTCTTATTTATTGTTATTCTATTACAGTTGTCTCCATTTTTCTCGCTTTCCCCTCCTCCACTAAACCCACCTCCCGCCCCCACAGTCAATCCCCACACCATTGTTAATGTCCATGGGTCATTCATACATGTTTCTTAACTAGTCCCTTCCCCTTCTTTCTACCATTATCCTCCTCTCTTCTCTCCTCTGGCTGATGTCAGCCTGTTCCGTGCTTCAGTGTCTCTGGTTCTATTTTGCTCATTAGTTCATTTTGTTCATTAGATTCCTCTTCTAAATGGGATCATGTGGTATTTGTCTTTCACCAACTCACTTATTTCACTTACCATGATAGTCTTCACTTCCATCCATGCTGTCGCAAAAGGTAGGAATTTCTTCTTTTTTCTGCTGCGTAGTGTAGTATTCCATTGTGTAAATGTACTGGTTTTTTGATCCCCTCATCTACTCATGGGTACTTAGGCTGTTTCCAGCACTTGGCTATTGTAAATAGCGCTGTTATGAACATAGAGGTGCGTAAGTTCTTTTGAATCAGTATTCTGGGATTCTTAGGGTATATTCCCAGCAGTGGAATTTCTGGTCCAAAAAGCAATTCCTTCTTTAATTTTTTGAAGATATTCCATACTGTTTTCCACAGTGACTGCCCCAGTCTGCATTCCCACTGACAGTGCACTAGGGTTCCCTTTTCTCTGCATCCTCACTAGCACCTGTTTGTTGATTTATTAATGATGGCCATTCTGAGAAGTGTGAGGTGATATGATATCTCACTGTGGCTTTAATTTGCATATCTCTGATGGCTAGTGTTGAGCCCTCTGTATGTTCTCCTTGGAGAAGTGTCTATTCAGGTGCTTTGTCAATTTTTTAATTGGATTTTTTTCTTCCTGGTTTTGAGTCATTTGAGTACATATTTTGGAGAATTAACCCTTGTCCAATGTATTATTGGCAAATATGTTCTCCCATTCAGTCACTTCCCTTTTCATTTTGATGGGGGTTTCTTTAGCTGTGCAGAAGCTTTTTAATTTGATGTGATCCCATTGGTATATATTTTCCTTGTCCTAGGAGATATATCAGCAAAAATATTGCTGCCTGGGATATCTGAAATTTTCCTACCTATGTTACCTCTAGGAGAACATAGTTCTATAGTTTATGGTGCCACAATTTATATTTAAGTCTTCTATCCATTTTGAGTTTATTCTGGCTTATGGTAGAAGTTGGTGGTCAGGTTTCATTTTTTTGCATGTACCAGTCCAGTTCTCCCAACACCACTTATTGAAGAGACTATTTTTACTTTGATGTGTGCTCATGCCCCCTTTGTCAAATATGAATTGACCACAGAGACATGGGTTTATTTCTGAGCTCTTTATTCTTCAGCCATTGATGTATGTGTCTGTTTTTATACCAGTACCAGGCTGTTTTGATTACAGTGGCCTTGTAGTATAGTTTTATATCAGGTATTGTGATCATTCCAACTTTATTCTTCTTTCTCAAGATTGCAGAGTCTGTTTGGGGTCTTTATTTGTTCCATATAAATTTCTGTAGTCTTTTTCTACCTCAGTGAAATATACCACTGGCATTTTAATAGAAACTGTGTTGAATCTATAGATTGCTTTGGGAGGTATGGACACTGTGACAATTTTAATTCTTCCAATCCATGAACAGATAATATGCTTTCATTTATTTGTATCTCCCTCAATTTCTTTCTTCAGTGTTCTAGAGTTTTCTGAGTAGAAGTATTTTACCTCCGTGGTTAAATTTATTCCTAGGTACTTTATTTTTCTTGCTGCTATAGTAAATGGGATTTTTTCTCTAGTTTCTGTTTCTGATATTTAATTGTTGGTATACAAAAATGCCTTTTCTAAATATTGACTTCGTATCCCACTACTTTGCCAAATTCACTTATTAGGTCAAGTAGTTTTTTGGTGGAGACTACAGGGTTTTCTATGTATACTATCAAGCTGTCTGCAAATAATGACAGTTTTACTTCCTCCTTCTGAATTTGGATGCTGTGGCTAGAACTTCCAGTATATGTTAAATAAGAGTGGTGAAAACAGATACTCTTGTCTTGTTCCTGACCTTAAGGGAAATACTTTTAGTTTTTCTCCATTGCGTGTGATTGGCTGTAGGTTTATCATATGTGGTCTTTATTTTGTTGAGGAAGGCTCCCTCTCTTCCCACTTAGCTGAGAGTTTTTATCATAAATGGATGCTGGATTTTATCAAATCCCTTTTCAGCATCTATTGATATGATCATGTGGTTTTCATCCTTCATTTTACTTATATGGTGTATTACATTTATCATTTTGCAAAATAGTACCATCCTTGCATCCCTGTGATAAATCCCACTGATCGTGGTGTATGATCTTTTTAATGTATTGCTGGATCTGGATTGCCAATATTTTGTTTGAATTTCAGCATCTATGTTCATCACAGACATTTGCTTATACTTTTCTTACAAAACCCACACCAGCAAAAATACCCCCCAACCACTACCATGATATCAACAACAAATGAGTTAACATTAGTAAAGTTTGAAAGAGAATAAGAATATTATATGAAATATGAAATATAAAAAGAATATGAGGTGACTAGCAGAAAGAAAAATGATTTTGAGAGGTTATGGGAGCAGAAATACTATGAGTAGGGAATAGAAACAAAGTGAAGAAAAGGGGAAAATAAAATGTACAGTGTAAATAAAATAGGGGGGCATAGGGCAAAATGGAATTGAAAAAGGGAAGAGTAAAAGCTGA
This sequence comes from Carollia perspicillata, assembly GCA_004027735.1. Lineage (NCBI taxonomy): Eukaryota > Metazoa > Chordata > Mammalia > Chiroptera > Phyllostomidae > Carollia > Carollia perspicillata. The sequence continues at coordinate 5,555 of PVKM010023298.1, read as the reverse complement.
GGTTTGGAGAAAAAAATAATGAAAATGTAGGTGCCAAATTGAAGGAAAGCAACCACAGCAGTAATATCCACAACAAGTGAGCAAAAATTAATAAAGGTGGAAAGAAAATAGTAATATAATAAAAAGAAAAAATATTGTACGATGTCTAAGGGAAAGTAAAATGATTTTGAGAGGATAGAGGTAGGAGAAATAATAAGTGTAAAGGTTAGAAACCATTCTAAGAAAGGGAGAAAATAATATTTAAAATGAAAATAAGACAGGGTAGAAAGAAAGTGAAATAGAGTAGGACAGATGAACAGTAAAATATGAGATTTAAAATAAGAAGAAAATAGTGAACCACTGGGGATGTATTTGAAGAAATGCAACACGAATCCCAGTATCAATCACAACTGAGCAAATATTAATAAAGGTGGAATTACAATAAGGATATTATAAGAACAAGAAAACAATGTGAGATGACTAATGGAAAGAAAGATGGTTTTGAGAGATTGGGCAGAGGAGAATTGGAGATTGGACAGAGTGAGGAATAGAAATAAGGGAAACAGGTAGAAAAGGAAAAATTAATTTAAACCAAAAATAAGGAAGAGAAGGATGAAGGCAAAGTAGAGTAAGAGAAGGAAAGAGTGAAGTATGGGATGTGAATGAAAACTAAAATAAAAATTAAAAATAATAATATGAATGAAACATAAATATATAAAACAAAAGAAAATAAAAAATTAAATGTGGGGGGCTCCTCCCACAGGCCCCCCCCCCCATCCACCACAGGTGAACATAATGATACCAAGACATGTTCTGCTTGGGGAGGAAAGTGACTAGCTTCTCTCAAGGGAGAAGGGCCCAGAGCTGCTTCCTCAATGGCCTTTTATTAGGTTTGTAACACACAGGGATACAAGTAAAGCTCATCAATCAATGTCAGGCAGCAAGGATCAAACAACAGATAACATATCAAAGAAATCTGAGAGCTTAATCTGAGTCAGTGTCTGTCAGGTAAGGGGTTTGCAAAAAACTTTAGGAGACATGCTCATTTCCTGCCTGGACCCTTATCATGTGAATGAGAACACTCTTAACAAATCAGGCTTCACAGTATTTTACTAATTCTTATGCCTGGTTACCCTGAAACCCACTCTAGCTGGCAGAGGGCTGCATACCCACCCCCATCAAGATTCAGGCCTAAGTGGATTAGAGCCAGGAAACACTTCTCCCAGATGGAAAGGGGACTCTGGCTAAGTCAAAATAGCCAGGAGGGTGGTGATTTGAGGGTCCTTTGCCCTCACTTTGCTGCAGCCCCTGAGTCCTTTCTTGATGGCCTCCCACATGATCATGTCTGGTTGGGTTGCCCATCCTCTGAGGAGTCTTATCCATAGACTCTAACTAATCGACCAAGCGTTGGGGGCTAGAGATGGCAGAAGCAGCGCTCTTGCCAGGGAGATAAACTTTGTTTCCTCAGTGGCTCACAATCTGGAGGTCACTCACTCAGCCTTAGCCACAGGGGGTGGTTACAACTCCTGAAACCAGGCAGAGCAGTTCCCAACAATTAAAAATAATGAAATTATAGGAACAAAATTGAAGACAAAGAGGCCATGTTAAAAAGCTATGCAGGAGAAAAATAGTCCAAATAATGAAAAAGAACGAGGTAGATTTCATCTCAGCAGAGTCTAGTGTTTGTGTGCCTACTGTATTCTCCTTTAGGATCTGTCCCTGATGTTAGCTGGTAACCCAGTCTAGCTTTAGGCACCTTGTTCAAGGCTGCAAGCAATCCACAGTCTTTGATTGTCTCCTTCAAGCTTGGCTGGTTCTCACTGTTCTGCCCTGCTGACTTTTTATCAGCACAAGGCCTAGGGGTGGTTCCTCTAACAGCCTACAGCACTGTATGTAATACCTCCACTTGCCTCCAGAGGTGGCCTCTCATGTGATAAGGAGGGTGGGGTTCCTGGGCCACCCCCCAAGAGACACTGTTCAGTCTTCAGGGAAGAATGTGGGTGTGTTCCCCCACCCCACATCACATGTATTGGCCTGTCCTAGATTATGTACAATAATGTGTAGTTTCAGATGAATTAGCAATCTGTTTCATGTGAGGGGCCAATCTATGTAAAAGGATAAGCTCTTTCCTGCTTGGTGCTGATGGCAGCTCTGTGTGAGAGTTGAGGCTGGGTGTGGCCCTGAATACCTCTTGCTGCACTAATTTCTAATCTCTCTGCTCTGCTATTGAAATAGAGCCTGAGGAGGAGACAGCATAGTGTCTGATAAAAGTTCATAAACACCTACTTTGGATATTCTCTTTCTTTCCCCTGTGGATATGGGCCCTCCAGGTGATTCTTGAGCTTGGCTTTACTATTCTGCAGAGTTTGCAAATCCCATAGATAGTGGGTGGGCACACATTCCCCTTTCCAGGAGTTTGTTTTCGAGGTATGAATGGCTCTGCTTGGCTGCAAAGAATCTCAGGAACTGAGTTTTTGCTTGTCCAGCTCCTAGCTCAGTGCTCTTACAGGAGGCTCAGACCCAAACCCTCCACTATGAGTACAGCCCTCTGCTCACCAGCTACCCTGGATGGGCCCCTGCAATCCTTTCACCTTGCAGTCTTCTACTCTTCCTGGCCAGCATGATTTATTGGGCATGAACTGCACTTTAAGTGTGGCCTCTTTGCTGCCAAGGCAGCTGCATGCATGTGGTCCCTGTACAGCCACACCTCCACTGTTCTCTCAAAAAAAGTCCTTATATGGCACCCACACTGCAGCTCTGAGCCACTGCCTGGCTCTTTGTGTACTCCACTTCCCCAAAAGGCAAAAAGTCTTTCTCAGTTGGGGTTGTCCACAGCCTACCAGTGCCTCTGACAGTTTTAGGAGGCAGAATTTCTCTCTTGAACTCTTCCTGTTGATGCTGCAGTTATGGACATTCAGCTCTGTATGTGTGTGCAACTTGAGTCTTCCAGACTTCGTATATCCTCCCAAGTCTCTCCCGATTAAGGCTGTGAGTTCCCTATGTTCTCTCCTCTGCTGCAGGCACCTTGCTCAGGGTATGTCCCCTTCAACTTATAAAATCTCTTACAAGACAGCGCAAAGCTTCCTCTGTACTCCTTGGCTTCACAAATTCACATCAGCTAAGATTTCATTGATTGTTCAGGTCACTTATTAGAAGATCAGCTGAAAATCCATGCTGGCGGAATGAGCAAGAGGGCTTAGCTTCCACTTAGTTTGCCTCCATATTCCCACCCATTCTATATACACTTTCTGATTTCAAGAATTAGGAGCTCTTTAGAAAAACAAAAGAACACAAGAGCCCTGAAGCTCCATGCAAATGCCTGTACTTATTGTCCATTCTACTTGTTTAATAGCATAAGTCAGTTCAAGGAGGATGAACAACAGATAATGAAAGCTGGCAAATGGGAAGAAACAAACAACCACTTTAACTGTAGACAGAGAATTGCATAGTGTGGGACTTTCTTCATAAAAAGAAGAAGAAAGTCCATCTTGGAAATTGAAACTCATTCTAAAATATACACACATTGAAAAACTTTATTAAATTTCTGCATGCACTTGCTAGGGCTGCCTTAATAAATCACCACAGACTGGATGCTTAAACAACAAAAATTACTTTTCTCACAATTCTGAGGCTGGAAAGTCCAAGATCAGGTGTCAGCAAAGTCGGTTTCTTCTGGGCCCCTTTCCTTGGTTTGCGGAAGGTTGTCTTCGCTCTATGTCCTCACATAGTCTTTCCTTTCTGTGTCTGTGTCCTCATCATCATATAAGGACACCAGTCATATTGAATTAGGGCCCACTCTAGAGCCCTTCTTTTAACTTAATTACCCCTGTAACGACTCCATATACAATCACATCTGAGGTACTAGACGTTAGTACTTCAACATGTAATTTGGGCAGGGTTACACAGCTCAGGGATTAACGCTTTCTGAAAAGTAAAAAAACTTATAAACTTCTTGTTGATTAACACCTACCTGCACATTGTACAGTGATTGTACATTTATTTTAGGTGGGCCATTTATTTTCAAAAGAGGTTCTTCCCAGTGTGTCTTGATTCCAAGACCCCAGAATGTCACATGGGAATGGTTAATGATAATTAGGTGTACATTGCCTTTTTCATTTGGAAGGAAATAATGTGATCTGAATAGATTTCAAAATAAAGTATTAGACTAAAGGCTTACCTTATATCATTGTGGTTTTTGAAAGATACACTAACTACCCATGGTTTCCGGAAGAATATATGGAAGTCTCACTATGATTCACTTATCAGTATGGTCACATATGTTTTATTTTCCTCCTTCGCACTATCTTCTATAATCCATCCCTCTGTTGATGGCTCCCTTATGTGCATATTTTCCCAAATCAGAAACTTGGAATCATATTAACACTTTACTCCTTTTGTAGACATGTACAGAAGAAGCTCATTATTCCATAAAATATCTTAGGCACAGTTTTTGACAGTCAGTATTTGAACATTGACTCTTTCCTTGATTTTCCATTCCTGTTAAAATTATCCTCTTCTTCCCAAAAGTAAAGGATACCTTTGATTGAATAAGGTCAAGGCTAACAACAAGAAAATAACAAAAAGAACGAATGCCAATCAATATTTGGGATATTATCTTATTATGAGACTCTCACTGATTTTTCTACCACTTAAAATTATTGAATATTCAATTAGATATACATTTCTTAGCCCTTGAAAAGAGGATATTTTTTTATTTTTAAGTACATTTAATTGATTATGCTATAACAGTTGTCCCATTTTTTCTCTCCCCTTTATCCTCTTCCACACTGCAGACCACTTCCCATTAGCTTCCCGCCCTTAGTTCATGTCCATGGGTTGTACGTACAAGTTCTTTAGTTTCTCCATTTCCCCATACTATTCTTAACCTCCCCCTGTCTATTTTCTACCTACCATTTACGCTACTTATTCCCTGTACCCTTTCCCCCATTCTTCCTCATCCCCTCCCTGCTGATAACTCTCCATGCAATCTCCATTTCTGCGATTCTGTTCCTGTTCTACTTGTTTGCTTAGTTTGTTTTTTTGCATTTTTTTTAGTTTCAGTTGCTGATAGTTAGTGAGTTTATTGTCATTTTACTGTTCATAGTTTTGATCATCTTATTTTTCTTAGATAACTCATAATAAGGGTTGGTGATGACAAACTCCTTTAACTTGACCTTATCTGGGAAGCACTTTATCTGCCCTTCCATTCTAAAGGATAGCTTTGCTGGATAGAGTGATCTTGGATGGTGGTTCTTGCCTTTCATGACTTTGAATACTGCTTTCCAGCCCCTTCTTTCCTGCACAGTTTCTTTTGAGAAATCAGCTGATACCCTTATGGGAACTCCTTTGTAGGTAACTGTCTCCTTTTCTCTTGTTGCTTTTAAGATTCTCTCCTTATCTATAATCTTGAGTAATGTAATTATGATGTGCCTTGGTGTGTTGCTTCTTGGTTCCAACTTCTTTAGGACTCTGAGCTTCCTGGACTTCCTGGAAGTCTATTTCCTTTTCCAGATTGGGGAAGTTTTCCTTCATTATTTTTTCAAATGATTTTTCAATTTCTTGCTCTTCCTTTTCTC
>PVKM010023297.1:0-21271 GCA_004027735.1 Carollia perspicillata | reverse complement strand
TCCCCTGCCCCATTTCCAAACACTCCCTTTAGAAGTGGCACCGACTCGTTGAGAAACCATCTTAGCATTGAGCTGCACTCTGGTCTTGGAAATTTGCTTGTGAAACATGCCACTATATCTTTGCCAGAAGCCACAAAGGTCAGGAATAAACCTCTTCAGAAGAAGAGGGTGAAAAAGTATACAGTACTTGGAAAAGTACGTTGCTCCTGGTTTCTCAGAAAAACTGGGCTGCTCATCTCCGTAATTACTAAGGAAACTGAAATTCTAACAAATTTCCTAAGTTCACTCATTGCATAATAAGTTGCCTTGACTCTACAAATAAAATCTATTAAAAACCTAGCATCTCAGGGTAGTTCCAGTGTGCATCATAATGACGTTGAGATAGCTGTCATTTATTGAGTGCTTGCTATGTACCAGCATTTTACACATCTCATTTCTCCTTTCCACAACTATATAGAAGTGATTATCCCCACATCCTTACACAGATGAGAGAAGTGCTGTCCCAGGAAGTGCAGTAGTGCGACCAAGCTCTCGTTGTTAAGGACAGGGCAGCAGTAGGATTCAAACTAAAGTCCCCGAGACTAAAAAACTCAATTTCACTGCCTGGGCCAACAGCCACAATGTTTTTCAAGTCAACCTTACTTTCAAGTAGTAGGAAGAGCAACTGAAATCCCAACTTATGAACCAGGCTATTGATAGTGATACTAAAAACAGTTATTTTGTATTGTGTTCTACCAGAAGTATTATTTTTCATTATTGCTAAGACTACTTTTAGCAGAGTCCCCTCATTAGCAGAAGAAAATGTCCCCCGTTTTTCTATGAGAGACAGATCAGATGGGGAAGTGTAAAAACAAACTCTAGAAAATGATTCCATTTCCCTCATTTAAGGGATGGAACAGCAATCCCCTTCTTTTCTGATTTCCAGCCTCCTGAGTGATATTTCGATTCTATAGTTGCAGCAGTGTTTTGAAAAGGATGGAAAAAGTTTTACAGAGTTGCCTTCTAAAACTTTTAATCAGTGTTTCCATAACAAAGTAAATTGGGGAGTTGAACCACTGGTGAGTATGTTGAATACTGATCTGTTTTAAATTTTCCCATGTAGGAAAATAACCAATTGGCTACATTGGTCCTAATTGGCTGGCAGATATAACTGTCAGCGAGTTATATCTCGCTATTTTATTTTTCTATTTTATCTTCCAGCAACTTCAAATGCAAACACTTCATCAAATATATTGATATACCTATTGATAGACATCTCCCAAGCCATGTGTTGCGGAAACTGTCACAAAATGCTGTCACTTTGCTCTCCATTACCTCTTGAGAAACCAAATGATCTTTTCTAAATTACGTTCAGTCACAGGGTCTGCACTTCATCTATAACATGTTCGAAATGCCTCATCATGAACCACCGAGCCTACAGGGGCTGGCTGCTGCTCCCCCGCCCCGGAAGTGTCCTTTTCTCCTCTCACTCTCTACCTCTAACCATGGTCAGGATTTTCACATTTACCCTCCCTCCTCACAGGCCTTCGTTCCCTCCTCATCTTTTGCTTGGCTCATTCTTTCTCAGTGTTCAACTTTCAGCTCAGACTTCATCTCAACAGAAAATTGTTTCCTGATTTCCTCAGTTTGTTATCCTTTTACCTCCAATCACATTACATTCTTGTGTTCTATTTCTAAAAAGACTTTTTTAGCATTTGAAATGATCTTATTTATGTCTTGTTTGTTTTCAATTAAACTAGAATGAAAACAGGAACTTTTCCCATCTGATTTGCCGTCGTACCCCTGTGGCTAATATTGAACCCAGCATATATTAAAGTTCAAAAGTATTTCTTAGATAAATAAGTGAATGAATGAATGAATGAATGAATGAATTTCAGTTCTGTGCCTGCAATAAAACGTAAGCCTCATATAATTACAATAAATCACAAAAATATTTGAGTTGTCCAGATCACATAAATATGGGAAAGTTATGATACTTCTTTTTATTATTTCCTGGTCTGCTTATCAAGAACAGGGATTTTACTGGGAAGCAGGGATCAGAGCCTAGGAAAATCCAGAACTGCTTCACAGAAATTTCAGTCCATGCTCGTCTCTCTGGGGAGCAGTTCTCCCTTTATAAGCTCCAGCTCTTCTGCTTACTCCACAGGCACTGGCTGATTCTTATCAAACCGTTCATGGCAAACATCAGATCATCACCAAATATCCTATTTTACACTAATCCCCAGGCCCTCTCACCTGCCAAAAACAAATCTTTTGGCATCCCTCTTCAACATCAACCCTACCAAAATGATGACATCCATGATCTGGTCTCCTCTCCTAGCAATGAGCTTGTACCGTCTTAAGTCTTTGGGTTTCAAAAAGAAATAACCTTTTCTCTAGTGCTTATATATGTCCCAGGTGTTCTATTATTGAGTTCACAGAATACAAATGGAAAAAGGTTATTACCAGACAGAAGTGTTTAAAATGAAAATCAAACCTAATACATGGACTCAGACACCTGGAATAAGGAATATAATATTTATAAAACGGGGTGGAAGCTGCAATCATCACTCTAAAATAAAACATTAAATATTAATTCAGAGCAAATCTGTCTGTGCTGCAGCAAACCCCGCTCTCATTAACGTAGCACTGCATGTTTCTCCAGAATTAGTTCCCCCAAATAGGTAAAGAGCTTGTAAGAACAGAGTGTTCTGCAAACTACAAAAAAAATCTACCTGAGGCACGATTTAGATTTACCTTTAGAATTAAAGCATTACACACATTTAATTTCAAACCAATTAATTGTGATTCTTGTAGATTCTCTACATTTTTGCCCTTGGGTTTCACTAGGAAAGTATAATTCACATGCTTCTTATTCGTCTTCATTCAATTAACTCATGTGACAGCATATTAAATATTAGGAAACTGTGCCAGTCACAAGTTGTACTTTCAAAATCTTCATAGATTTTTTTATTTCAAAGTTTTGTGTTTTACATTTTAAATCTTTTCTCGTCATTGTCTACTTCACATTGATATTTAATTAATTATTATTATTAGTCTTAATTTTCCATTTCCTACCTTGGAATACACTAAAAAGACAGAAAAATAAAATTGCTAGTGTTTTCTGCATTTACTGTTGAGATGAGGTTTTTTATTTTGCCCCATTTACACCATTCCTCTGAAGCCCTAAAATAAAGGACCTTGCAACCTCTAGATTCTATTGACTTTTCAATGATTTCAAATAAAAAGCACCCAATTCCACTGCACTGACAAACCGCCCAGTCCCTGGGCAAAACCTATTGGATTCCTAATAAGAGAAGGGGGTAGGAAACAACAAAAAATCCAAAAAGTGAGTCTGAAGTGGAGCCAGGAGAGGTGGTCGTAGCTCAGCTCAGTAAACGGGTTTTTAACCTTTGACCAGTGATGACAGGTCTCTTTTAGTTCTATTAGGCCAAGAGCAAGCTGTTATGATTTAATAAAAAAGAAACAAAACTGTTTAGAGCCTTACTGAATATGTCGTGGGAATTACAGCATATGGCAGGGATAAGGAAAAAAGATTTTCCCTATGCTAATGACCCATGATGTCTGAAATAAATTAAATCCATTAGAGTTTATGCTCAATAAAAGAAAGACTTTAAGCACTCCAAAGTTAGTGACTTGAGACCAGTTTTTGCTCTGAAATTCAATCTGCCTAGTTATTAATTCTCACTGAGACTCCAGAGCAGACAGGAGATGCAAAATCATAATTCTATACTGAACCAGAATTTTAAAGGACCACAGGACTCTCTTCCTTTTCTTTTAATTAAACATTTTTCATGCTTCTCATTTTGTTTCCTCATTAATTTGATTTTGTTCCTATTTTTGCTTCATTTTTTTGTTTCTTTTCAAGGTTTCATTTATCCTATTTCAACTGAACAGAGAACCCAGAATGAATATGGATTTTCTTGTAAGTTTGATGTTTGGTTTTTATGTTGCTGAATAATCTTTTAACAATATTGCCCCTGGTTCAAGTTTACCTTTCTTTAGAACACATATGTGCACACAGGAAATAGGCACCTAATATATTTTAACATGAAAAACAAATTAGATTTTCACTGCTGAAGAGGAAAAAGGGTCATTTCATGCCTCTGCCTACCATTCCAAGCTTGAGTCCCAGTAGCTGACAAAACATGTCCTAAAATATGCTGATGTGAATGAACAAAGGCCAGGATTCAAACACTAAAAAATAAAGGGTTGAGAAAATGCAGATCGATCCAGTTAGAAAACATGAATGTCGAATAACTAATTAGAGCCTGGCAAAATAAAACGCTAAGGATTTGGGTACTCTGTTCTGAGCAGAGTTCAGAAGGCTGCTGCGGGCCGGTAGACAGAACCCGGCAGCACGGCGACGTCCGCCCACACTTTGGAAGCAGCGCTCTCACAGCCAAGGGCACTTGGGATGTCCCTGGCCTCTGAAGGTATCTGTGAATATTGACTGCATTGCTAGGAAAGCAGATACTCTGGCAACTTTGGGAAAGACAGTGGTTTAGAAGAAAAAAACAATCCTTTCACCTGCAGTACATTTAAACATGAAATTCTAAAAGAGATGTAGTAATTCCCAACACAAAAGTTCTTTCTACTGTCAATGCGTCAAAGAAACCGTGGTGTGAGAGTGTAGGTGATTCCATGAGCCTCTGACAACTTAAAAGAAGAGTTGCTTCAACATACACACCTTGTGGCTGTGGGTCTTAGGATAGAATAGTGGTTCTTGAACTCTTGGAACGTCAGGGAACCTATAAAACTGGAAATTCTCCCTGCCAAAATGCACGTACAGATAAAATTGGCCGTGAGAACGCTACTGTTGACCACCTGAGGCATCTATTTAACCACCTCTTTTACAGTGAGCCAAGAAGCTTCAATTAACTTTGTTGAAAATTTGTGTGGGTCACAGAAAACTAAAAACAGAGACTTAAACATATCTAAGGGATTCAGGAAAGACCTACTTTTTTTTGTTTTGTTTTTATCTGTCAGCTTCTATCACTTTTTGCAGTTGGATCAGAGCATGTCCTATGTATGCTACCAGGGCAACATGCAACATTTCCAGAAACGTTGGTTTCTCTCTACCCAGAAACAGACCCCGCCATCTGACCACACACTGCGTTGGTCAAATGCTTAATTGCCTTCAGGGGTAGTCTGAGCTTTCTGATCACTGAACCAGGCCTTTATCTTACTCAGTACACAGTAGAGCTGCTTTTTATTACAGTAATGAGTAGCTCAGATGTAAATCTCTCACAAGAGACCGTGAGAAAGAAGCTCGGGGTTCTCACTGGTAATACTGAGTCTGTATAGAAAGCCTGGAGTGACCAGTGTTGTTAACCTCTGCTCCTCAGACCTGGGATTTCTGAAAGCACACCTCTCAGACCCAACGCATTTGCTCCTCACATTTGCTTTGCTCAGCTACGTCATCCCCACCCACCCACATCCATTGACCGAAGGGAAAGCGAGCAGAGTACTGTGGAAAGTGATTTTAGACTTGGAAGGGTACTAGGAAAATATTCCAGTTTGATAAATATACAGATGCAGAACATGGCAGATGGTTCTAGCAGAGTGTTTATGTTTATGTTTTTAAAGAACTGTCAGTAAATTCAAAGCCACCTTCCAAGCTTTCCACCTGAAATTAGTAATAAGCTTTTCTCTCCTGTGGGTCAGGATAGTTCTAGCTCCGGTTTCTTTTGATGCCTCGTAATATATCATCTGTTATGCTTCCCGATTTAAGATAGATGAGTGGGTGGATAGATGTACAGTGAGAAGGGAAAGAAATCAGGGATGATTTTCTACTAAAAGCTATGGTTGTTTTATATAGCTTTTGGAATAGATTTAAAATTAACCTATAAAAAAGGCAGTAAATGTCTGAAAAAATTATAGTAATATGTATGTCTACTAAGGGAAATTTCTCTAACCAGTTGGTCCAATATTTCCTTCTCCCATTTAGCTGCTCCTGATTCAGATGACATTGCTCTGTATGTTGGCGTCGTGATTGCCGTCATTGTTTGCCTGGCCATCTCTGTAGTCGTGGCCCTGTTTGTGTACCGGAAGAATCATCGTGACTTTGAGTCTGATATTATCGACTCTTCGGCTCTCAATGGAGGTTTCCAGCCTGTGAATATCAAGGCAGCAAGACAAGGTCCGCTGCTGTTGCTCTCCACACCTGCAACTTACCCAAATAAGTAGCCTCTCTGGGTAGCTTCAGCCTCAGGGGAATCCTGCAGTGTAGCTAGACCATAAGCTCCAGGAAGACAGGGGTTTTGCTCTGTTTTGTTAATTACCGTATTAACTTCATTCACATAACAAGTTAGAGTGGACAAAGTGCATGATTTTTTTACTCCTGGACAGTTTTCTCTGTCATACTTTTTAACTTTGATTTGAAAAGAGAATATGGACTGGTTGACTGTTTCTTGAATCTCTTTTTTCCCTCTCTTTTGATAAGACATCTTGTATTGCTATAAATACAGTGGCCTAAAGATGAACCAAAATCCAGTGTAGACAAGGGAAACTATTACCCATCGTCACCTAGTGGGAATCACTGTCTAAGAGTCTCATCTGTTGAAATAACTAAATACTTCAGAGCATTGAGTAGACTTCAAGGCAGAATAGAGAACCTGTCTATTTATTTGTAGCCAGTAATACAGTGGACCTTATTCATCTAATTGCCCTGTTTTCCACAAAACTATAGTATCTGTACATCTCTAACATTTGCTAAGTTCCTTTGCATTTGACTCAGAAAGTGTCAGGGCTGAGAGACTAATGTAAGTTGACTGAGTGAAGAATCCAAGTAGACTTCCTTTCTCTTTCTGACCCAGATATCCTGGCGGTACCTCCAGACCTCACGTCAGCAGCAGCCATGTACAGGGGGCCCGTCTATGCCTTGCATGATGTCTCGGACAAAATTCCCATGACGAACTCTCCGATTCTGGATCCACTGCCTAACCTGAAAATCAAAGTGTACAACACATCAGGGGCTGTCACCCCCCAAGAGGACCTCTCTGAGTTTGCATCAAAGCTGTCCCCTCAGATGACTCAGTCCTTGTTGGAGAACGAGGCCCTCAACCTGAAGAGCCAGAGTCTGGCAAGGCAGACTGACCCATCCTGTACCGCATTTGGCACCTTCAACTCGCTCGGGGGTCATCTGATCGTTCCCAATTCAGGTAATTCCTAAACATTTAAATTGCAAAGACAGGGCTTTACAACATATGTTTGTACAAAATCTGTTTTTGTTTGTTTTTATTAGGCCTGAAAAGTTAAATGTAGCCTATCTAACCCAGATCTGCTTCAGTGTAAATCTACATTACTTTAGACAAAATCAGCAAAACCATTCATCTTCCCCCAACCAATTCTGAAAACACTTCCTCTCTATATATTATATGCACAGCTTGCTGCCAAGGTGTGATTTAGAGCCGCCTTTGACCTCCTTCTTAACAGAGCTTCACAAAGCACGTCAGGCCAGAAGCTCTCACTGTTGTCATCGCACTTTAAAAGGACAAATTAATTAGGAAATATATCGTTGGTTCACTTCCAATTCACCATAGGAAGCAATACTTCAGAATACTAATTTTTAGATGACCAGAGGACATCATAATAGACATCAGATCTTTATTTATTAACTCTTTATTACAGTCTTTAGCCTCAAGGTTTTATAGGATGCTCACTCCTGTTTCTGATAGAGCTATGTGGAGTCACAGTCTCATCATGTGGCGTTTCGTAGTGTTACTTAGTTTTTATTTCATTATTGAGTTATCTGCTTCCATAGAATAAGCCTCTTAGAAGTCTTAAATGGTGAATTTCAATCAGTGACTGACAGCATTTATTAAACTTTGGTATTTGTTAATCAGTAGTAGTAATGGGCTTGGAACTCTCAGGAGGTCAATGGATTGCTCTGTGAATCAGCAACCTTAGCTCTTTTTGACAAGATTGAGTGTTTTGCAAATACAGCAATAAGATACAGTTTGGTTGACCTAAAGTGTTCATCTAACAGAAGAAAAGAATATAATGCATCAACAGCCATACAGCCAGTATACAGAACCAACTGGTCTTCAGGTGCAAATATGAACTTGTCTTTGACTCTCTCTGTTCATGAGTCCCCCATGTCATGCCTTGGCAATTTTTCACCCTGTATCTTTAAAAGTACATTTTAATACATTGAAAGACTTAATAAAATATTACTTTCATACATTTTACATAGTTGTGATCATACATTATATAAAATGCTTTCTCATCTTTTTCTTGCTAATTCTCATGCTCTTGCATGCACTTTAAAAATCATGATTTTTAATTTATTTTTAATAGTATATCAAGTGAATAAGTCAAAATATGTTCTGTTATTCTTCATTGTTTAAACACTGTATTATTTGCAAGACAATTTTTAATCATATTTGCTGAATTCTACCTTTCTTTCCCATTGCTACACCTGTCATTTTTTCATAGATTAATTATTATAAAAGCTTCTCAAGTGAATAGGAGAGAACTAGCATGTATTATTTTCTATGTTCTAGGCAATGGTGATTTACATACATTATTTTATTTCATAGAGTAACAGTGGTTACCTAAATTGTGCCAGGGCTTATTCTTGTTACTTTACATCCATAATTTTATTTCATCCCCATAATAAACACAAAGGTACATTTTATTGTTCCCATTGGAAAAAATACTGAGATGTGGCAGCGTTGTGTGTGGTCTGCCTGCTTCTGCTCTGTGCGTCCATAAACCATTCACTGCACTATTGTGAGATCCCACTTCCCACACCTCCACAGTCCCCATGTTACTCACCTTCTCAAAAAAGCCACGACTCAAGATTTCAACCACTTACACAAGGCCTTTGAATAACTCCTCCTCCTAATTCTCCATTCTTTGTTCTTGAGACTTTCCAACATAATCAGGCATGTTTTCTTGCAGCCCTACACTCATTGAGCATATTCAATTCCCTTACTAATTAAATCATAAGCTTAAAAGACAAGAACCCTATCTTTTCTTGGCATTCACAACAGTGCCAAGCATTGTATTCACAATGGTGCTCTGCACATTTGTACTGAGTTGAACTAAGCTACATTTACTGGGATAAAATCATGAAATCATGAATCCAAGTATCTTCAGGTTGCCAGCCACCCCGCATTATCCCCGGGGATGACACTGCCATCGAGCAGACCAGTGGTTCTAACAGCGTGGTCCGCAGCCCACTGTCATTGGCATCATCTGGCAGCTTGTTTGAGCTACAAAAATTTATAATTTTGTGAGAGCTATAAAATCAGAAACTCTGGGGCCAGGATCCTGTAATCCATATTTTAGCAAATCCTCTGGGTGATTCTGAGGCAAGGTCAAGTTGCAAACCACTGCTATAGGTCCAGTTAACTAGAAAAGAGAGGTCAATCCAACAGTCCCATGGAGTGGCCCTCATTAGCAACGGGCTAAAAACCTCCTGGAAAGGCTGGGACTGCAACCAGCAGGACTGGTCACTTTCTGGAGTTATGTGTGATGAAAGGGGTCCTTCATCACTTACTACTTTGTAACGGAATCACTGATGTCGACTAAATATTTTAGAAATAAATGCTTTTTGATATTGTTGGAGTTAGTATTCTTCTGACTTCAAATCTTTTGGGAATTTCTTAAAATGAGAAACAGTGCATCATTACAGCTGTTTGACATTTTAAGAGCAGTTGTTGGTCTTTCCTTCCTTTGACAAGGAAAACAACAGTGGAACAATCTGTTTATTCCTTAAATAAAACAAGAGTTTAAAAAATTATATCATTTCTTTAACTCCGAAACAGTTCAGAGAGAGCTGTGGTAACAAATAAGACCAACCAGGAAGAAAAGCAGGGCAGCCATGAATATTTACACGTCTTTAGAGAAAAAGCAGGCTTAAAGCTACATGGTTACAAAATCTCATTCCCTTTCACTTGCTTCAAAAATATCCTGTGAAGTTTCCCTTTGATTCATAAGTCTTACGTGACTTTTTTTCTCTTTTGCTCTTCAGGAGTGAGCTTGCTGATTCCCGCGGGGGCCATTCCCCAAGGGAGAGTCTACGAAATGTATGTGACTGTACACAGGAAAGAAAATATGAGGTAAAGATGCACTTCTGGTGCACTTGGCTTTATCAATGTCTGACTTGGATGGTAATTGTACAATAGAAATAATAAACCCAACATGTTTTTGCTTTGAACGCCCCATATCTGGCACAGCCTTGTTTCCCTAGACCTCTAAAAGGTCAATTTTTACTTCTTATAAAGAGTCTACAGACCCTTTGACAGATCTTGAGTATGGGCTATGGGCAGAAAGCCAGAGACCTCCTCCCAAGTGGATCACTGATCATATTAGCTGAAAAAATGGCCATAAACGTGATCTATAGATTGTCTGATGAGACATAGAAATGTGACCCATAGACTGTCCAGAGAGATCCATGGGTGGACACAGTGACATCAGCTTCATGTGGCCTGGCTCGAGAATCCCACCTTTCCCCAATATGGAGTTGAAGGTCACAAGAATTAGACAAACCCTAACCCCTGACCTGTCACCCCCACCTCAGCCTAGCACTGTATTCTCACCTGCAGATTCTTCTTTCTGTGACTTTTTCTAACTTAAGTGTTATCAACCTCTTTATGTTCACCACCTGTAAACTCCATGCTGAGCCTTTCTAAATGGAGCTAGGGTTGATTAAAACTAGGATGAATTGAAACACTTTGTTTCAAATGCGTCATAATCATAAAAGTGGAGTTATTCTAAGTGAAACTTATAAGAGGGGTTTAGACATCCTAAATTCAATTTTTAGTCTGGGCTTGAACAAATTATATATGGCGTTTCTTGCTTAGTCCCCACATAAAATGCACGTGTTAAACGGTGCTTTGAAGGCCTGACTGATGAATGTTTCTGAAGTACATAAACCTTAAAATAAAAGATGTTGTTGAAATAATGACTCTTACATGTAATTTGCCCTGTTTTTCCCAAGGGAAAAGACATCAGCTCTGTAGTCCTGAGCTCTGAATACAAAGCATTAGTGACAAATGTAGAATCAGGTTACCATTATAACACATTATACCTTTTCTCTTCCCCTCGCTCATCCTCAGAAAAACATCCATTTTTTGCTCTTCCTCAGTAGCCGAAAAGCTCTTTCATCAGGTCTGCAGGTGGAGATACTGATATTTATAATCTGCAGGGCCCAGGACATTTTTTCTTCAGGTGGTCTGCTTTCCCTACATAAACACTAGCCTATCTGAGGAAATAATAAAATTCCTCGAGCATTATTCATGCCTTAAATTTGAGCAACAGAAAATCACTAAAAGGCTTGTATTTACTCACATCAAATATTCATTTTTTCATTCCCAATGCAAAGTAATACTCAGGGGCCCAGAGAGCCCTCGTTTTGCAGCAGCGGAAATGAGGATTAGCAAGCTCCAAGATCCCTTTGTCTTTTTCTTCTTCTTTCTCTTGTCCAGAGTCAAGGTTAGCGCTAAGTACTTTCATCTCCCAAGGCCAGGCCAACGTGGGCATTTTGTCTAAACAGAAATGAATATTGGCCGTTCTTTCTGCTAAGAAGCAGTGAGGTTGTCCATGGTCCCTTATTTTCCATCTGATCAGCACTGTCTGTAGCTGAAGATCCAGCCTGCAGGGGCTGCCGCAGGGCCAGGCTGAGGCTCCAAGAGGCCTGCACTCACCTGCCTCCCCCAGCTCTCCTTCCCACAGTTGAGCCGGCATCTGACCAGGATTATTGTAGGTTTTAGATGAAAGACAGAGCAAACGGGAAATTGATAAAGCTGGACACTTCCGCTTTTAAGTTTCTCTGCCTTTGACTCCAAAGAAAAGGAAACAAAATCCCTCCCTGCCGTGCCTACCACCTGAAGTTAAGTGCAGAAGGCATTATTCTTTTGAATTTGGTGTGCATCAAAGATGTTCTGTTTATCAAAATGAAGCTAGAGAAACCTCAAGATCTTGAAAGAACAGGGGCACAACAGCCCAAGGAACAAACACAAAAAGATAATTTTCTCAAATAAATAACAAAGTTCCTCTCTTCGCTAATTTTCTGTTGTGAACCAGATGGGTTTTCTCTTGTAAAATCACAATGACAAAGATGTGTTTTAGGGTATGGTTATAATACAAAGCATAACTACCATTATTTCGGCATACTTTGAATTTCATTTATCCTTCCTTGCTACTCTGCAAGTTATGATGAACTCCACTTTAAAGGTAAAAAATAACTAAGTTCAGGGAAAGGAAGTTGCATAGCCACTGCTTCACAGTTAAAGGCAGAGAAAAGCAGAACTCACACCCAGGCTATCTCACCGCGAAGCTCTTCTGCTCGACCTCACGTGCGGTCTGCCCTCCGTCCCACTGGTGCACAAGCCAAGCCTCCGCCTCCTCATTCATGCATTCGGGAACACAGTGTCTTCCTGTTGCTCACTAAGACCCTTCTGTCCCCACGGGATGTGAGAGATTACTTCCTGCAGAGAAGAACCGTGAGGACATCGGGAGATATGAATGTTGCTTCAAGGCTTTTATGGGAAAATTCTGATTATTTTCCCCCATTTCCCTTCTTTCTGATTCCCTTTATTGTATCCAGAACTGGGTGTTTTTTCCAGCTGGCTGAGATCCAGATGGTCATCTGCTGATGTGAACCTTCTAAAGGGAGGCGTGAACTTAATTATATGTGGCATAGTGAATGTGACAAGGGGGGCCTTGTCATTACCCAGTATGCTCTGAGAGAGAGCACTGAATGGCAGATGAGCAGCTGAAATGAGCTACGGGGACGGCACGAGCTTTCCTCTGACCAAGCAGGAGCAGAGCTGCGAGGTTGTGCCGGCGATTTCTCCCTCGCCCACTCCACAGACCTCTGGAGAGGCTGCAAAGCCTCTTTGGTGCCCCTGTGGACACAATTTTCACGATTAATGACACTCACATGGGCCTTTTTGCCCTGTTTCCAGTAGCATTTTTTAAAAAAATGAGCCTTACTCAGACTGCAATTTTACCCATTGTCATTTCTTATTGAAAAACAATTTGAATTGAAGATATGAACATTAATTTCCCCATTTGCTATACTTACTCTGCACTTGCCTAGCAGGTTTCTCAAAAGATCGAAAAGTCAGTTTAGACATTCTAAATATGAAGGTAACTAGAACTTTTTATAAAGTATGGGAGGGTGGAAAGTCTTTCGCAGCCAAGTGGTACAGGAATAGCGGTGCTTTTTAAGGATTGCTCTGGTGATGGTGTGCAGGGCGAACTGGTGGAGGGAACAGAAAGACTCCCCTGGAGGCAGGGGCCTAGCTGGGCTGTGGCAGTAATTTAGGTGTGAGGAGAGCGAGGACAGAGTCAGGCCCCAGTCTGGTGGAGGGAAAGTGAACTGCATTTCAGAAGAAAAAGTATTTCACAGCTGGTTAGAAGCGATGCGAAACCACATGGAGTATATACTTAGGTATCAAGCTCTGGGCACTGTGAAAATGAAAGGGTCAGAAGCAGCAACTGGTCCAAGAGGGGCAAGGACATTCCGAGTTAGGTGGACACAGCGTGTGCGAGTGGGGGTACTGCATTCGTGCTAAAGACGCAGGTGGGAAGACACCAGTGAGCGGATCCTCCCAGAGAAGAGGTGCAGAAGCAGGAAGAGAACTGGGGAGCAAACTTCGGGATATATTCCTGTGTACGGTTTGGTTGTGATGAGCGAAACAGAACATGAAGGGATAAGAATTTGCATCCTGCGTGGTGCTTAGCACATAGTGTCTTCTCAAATAAACATTTTCAGTGTAAGAATGAATGTTTCTCAGTGTCATAGGGAAAAAAATCAAAGGTAAAGAGAGTTTCAAGATGGAGGAAGTAGTTGACAGAGGAGTTATTAAAATTAAAACATAGAAAAAGAATAATAATTTTAAAATTATTAGATGTGTCAACTGCAGGATATTTATGGTCTTTGGGTTGTTTGTTGGTTTTTTTTTTTTTTAGGATGAAATCCCAGTAGAAAGAATGTAAAGTATGAGTTAGTGGTAAGACAATTAACACTATCATATATATTTACAGAATATAAATAGTAATGTTCTAGGATAGTGGGCCCGAAATCTTTTATGTAGGTAATTATAGAGTAGGGAGTTTTCATTTATTTGAACATGTTGTTTGGATCTTTGGAAACAGTAGTTGACATTGTTTCTCAGTGAAACACAGGGTAGCCTCTTTTTAATTAGTGCCCTAAATTTCTCCTTTGAAGGAACAGCTAGAAAGAGACTAAGGAATAGGGGGGAGGAAGATGACTCCAGGTATATTTAAATCTTCTCTTACTGTTTTCTGAAATGTTTATTTATTGAAATCATACTTAAAGAAATGATTCAAGGTGATTTGTGAAAACACAGTCTTCAATGGGAGAAAAAATTAAATAGGTGGATTTAAAAAATGGGAAAAATAGGATTAGAAAAGGTAAGATAAAGGCAACTGAGAAGTTAGGAGATAAAATACTTGGTGTAATTCCCAGCATATTTCTGATAATCGGTTATGAATTTACCATTTTGGAGCTTACTAGTTATAAGATCCGTGTGTCCATGAGGAAAAAATATTCCTGGAAGAAGCTCAATGATTTCTCTGTGGTTCTTCGTAAAGAAGACATTTTGTTAATACCATGAACAACATCCTTAAATTGAAAACAACGATGCGTATCGTAGGGCTGCCTCTGTTAGTGTCCCTCAATGTAAGTAGATGGTATAAGGTCCAGGTATAAATTAAGTAAATAATTGCACAAGGATTCGGTAGCTCAGTCCAGGGCACAATACTTTTGCTGTTCTCTTAATCTGGGGATAAATTTTGGCCTGTCCAGGGAAATGGTGGCACACCCTGAGAACAGCTTCCTTTTTTCCCCCCTCAATTGAGCTTTGGATAGCAACTGAGTAAGATACTCCTCGTCAGATATCTAGAGTTTAAGTAATAGTTCAAGGTGCCAGTTATTTGTGAAACTGTGTGCTTTAAAAGGCAACTGAGCCTAGGGTGGGATGCCTTTCTGAGGGACCAAAGACCTGCGTGTTAATAGAAGGCGTCTCGGCTCCACACAGAGGCGGATGGACATAGCTTCTTTTCCATAAGCAAACAGGCAAAAAATTTCTCAAGGCCCTAAACCCAGAGAAGCAACACAAAACACACCATTATGTGAAAGAAACCAAATGACTATGTTTGAATTCTAGCTTGGCCTCTGACTAGCTGGGCGGCCTTAGGCAAGTTTGTTAATATCTCCAGGTTGTAGTTTCCTCTTCTGGAAAAGTGGTAACATAAATATTTATCCTAACTACCTTACAGGTGCGCTGTGAGCAGCAAATGCAATTGCTTTTGTGAAAGTTTTTAAATTATGTACTTCTGTGTAGGAGAAGTTCTCCTGACTGATAACAGCAAGGAAAAGATGAGAAAATCGGACAGGAAATGAAAACTCCTGTTTGAGAGCCTGTTCTACAGGCCTCCGAGCCCATTCGGCATCTACTCTGATGTTATTGCTGTTGGACTTAGAGAAGGTTTTAAAATATTAATCGACATTCATTACTGAATTTCTACTCAATTGCTGTTTGCAGCTAATTTTTGCTTTGCATTCATTTCCATATCATCTGCAATTAATATTTACACAATGTTTGCTTAAATAGCTTGGATAACACATAATGTAAAAGAGTCAACCCCTTGTCTGCAAACACATGAATCAGACTTATTTGTATTTATTTGCCACTATCTTTATTTAATGGATTTTAATACCATCTCTTTATATAAATAAAGAAAATGCAAATTAAAACACTTCAACCTTTGGAACATCTTAACCATCCCTAAGTCACTCCTTCCGTAAATGTTTGGAAATGTTTCTAATTTCAACCTTGAAACCGCACAAAAAAAAAGATCTTGAAACCGCACAAAAAAAAGATTTTTATCATTATTCTTCTTTGTTTTTCACTCCCTGTTATGAATGTCACTCCACTACTTCCCTATTCATTACATTCTTGCACCTCACTGGGTTAATAAATTCTTTTGACACCTACTGCCCCTTCCTCCTCTCCCGATCCCTCCTCCAGGAATGGCACCCATCAATATTGCATGCCAGGGGTGTGCTTGGAGAGCGCAGGTCTGACAGCTCCCTGGCCCAGCAGGGAGTCCCCTCCCTTCTGTTCCAACTCGGGGATGAAAAGAACCCCTCCTCCTCCTGCCTCCAGCACCACCGGCTGCGAACAGCAGACTGAGAGACAGATGTTTCCAATCCCCAACTGTATTGCAAGGACCACTTGAAATGGTTTCCACTTTAGTTTCCTTCCTGAAAAGTCTAATGCTCCACAGACACCGGCAACAGCGTGGTGATTCCCGGAGGAAAGGAGGGTGGGAGGGGGTAGGAGGGGTATAAGGGGAATGAATGGTGGTGGAAGGAGACTAGACTTTGGGGGGTGAACACAGTACAATACAAAGTTGATGTATTATGGAAGTGTACGCCTGAAACCTATATAATTTTATTAACCAATGTCACCCCAATAAATTCAGTCAAAAGTTAAATGACATAAAATATATATTTTTTAAAAGTTTAATGCTTAAAGTATACTTGTAACTAAAAGATAAGTGTGGTGCCCAGGAAAATGAGATCATGGATCTCCCTACCTCGGGTAGGAAAAGAAGAATTGAAAAACTCAGGCCAGATAGTATAATACTAACTATGACACAGTGAAAGCAAAACTTTACTCATGATTTAAGAGAATGAATTTCAGGCTGGAAGGAAGGAGGAAAAACTGGGTTAAGAGGAAATGAATGTGAGGGCAAAGGGGATAGAAATGGGTTCTCAAGCTGCCAGCCACTCGAAGACTCCAAATACAAGTACAGTTCCAACTACTTTGATCACTTCAGATTAATAAGGCTATACTGTTATCCAGTGAAAATGGAAATATTAAAAGACTAAAAGGAGTCAAAAATTGTTTTGATTTTCTAAGTAGAAGGAAAAACAAACCCATAAGTTGGTGAGATTCTAGTAAAATTTTAGAATGAGAGGAAGCAGTGATAGCCAAATTTTATTAAGGGAAGAATATGCTAAATTTTAATTGAGTCCTCAGAACTGATAATAATAATTGTCACGAACTAGAGGATCTCTGAGACTTAACCTTGCTCGTGAGCAATCAAGTTGGCTGCCAGGTTTGTGAAAGCTGATAGATGGCGCGAGAATCTCAGTTGGAGACAAAGTGCAGTTTATTACTCACATCCATAGCACTATCCAGAGTATTACCACTTTTGTGCTGGTTCCCTGAGCCCCGGTTCTGACAGTGAGGCTGAGAGAGTCGAACATCTACACACTCAGTGGCTGTATTTCAGGAAAGGTCCCCTGGGCTTAGGGCACCCGAGCCTCTCATAACGGGAGGCAGACAATCTGCCGTTTGCTCCAGGGATGAGCACTGGCTTCGTCTTCCAAGGCATGTGCTAGGCGATTGCCTTGAAAACGTAGTCGGGAACACAATAAAACATGGGGCTCCACAGAAGACGGTTTCCAACACCATTAAAAACAAGCAAAACAGTAACCACTGCTTTCACTCACTGCATGTTAAATGAGGCCATGGATATAAGCTAACTTCTAGATTATGTAGTATTTAGTATACAAACTATACGTAAAGACTACAGAAAAATCCATTTTAAATGGCCATTACCATTATCCCCTTGCAATATCCAGGGGAATGAAATGGAAAGATGTGAAATAGACAATGTACATTTTAACGGATTTATATTTGGCTGAACTAAATAACTCAAAAGTATTGACGTCAGACTGGAGAGACATTTCAAGTGGCGTCCTTGAAAAGATCTCTGTCTTTGCCCTATTCTTGTATTATGACTTTGTCAGTGAGTGGAATGAGGACATAAACGGCAGGCATATCAGATTTATGGAGGACGGGAGACTGGGTGAGACAGCCAATATTTGGAGGAAAGATGTAGCATTAAGAAATAGATGTCCTGAAATTTTCCCTGGCACCATTAAGGTGAAATTAATAGCTAAATATAAATTACTGTACATAGGTTCAAAAGCCATCATCATTGAGATCGCGTAACTATAGAGGTTTAGCCTGAGAGCCCTCCAGATTAGAAATGCACAGAGTGGTTAGTTCAACAGATCGCTCAGCCTTCTCGGGGCTTTATTGCCTCATTTTATAAAGGAGATGCTTAGCCATATCATCTCCATCTCCCCATCTAACTCAAGCCTGCTAATTAAAATTCATGATTACTTGATTGAGAATAATCTAAGGCAACAGCTTTGTGAGCCCTTGATAAAACTACATATTTCAAATAAGAAAACAGTAGTCTCCCTAACTGTGTACTTGAACATTACATTTATTTCAAGATGCCCCACTTTCAAGAAACACTGACAGACATCTACATAAAAGTGAAGATATACAGGGAGAGACCCAGAAATCATGATTTTCTAGCTGAAGTTAAAAAAATTGAGGAATGGAGAGGATGTTTGGTCTCAAATACAGAAGACTTTTAGAGACATAATAACAATCCTTAAATATTTGAAAGGTTTTCATGCCAAAGTGGAGAGGAGGCAGGTCATGGACATGTGGAGAGGAGGGTCAGGAAGGAAGATCATGTTCATTCTGAGGAAGAAGTGTTGTAAATGTGCATCGGTAATAGATGAGGTAATCCTTGGTAGTAGTGGACTACAATTTTGGATGTGTCAAAAGCACACACCACACGTCAGCATAGTGCAGAGAAGCTCCTATTTTGGACAGAAGGTGGTACTTACTGACCACAAGGGTTCTTCCTCCTCTAAAATTCTATGAGTCAGTGATTTCTTACCCACATTATCTGACAGCACACTTTCGAGGCCTGTCGCTGAGCAGGCATCCGTTGGGTTCCACCACTAGCACTGTGAGGCTTGGGCGACCCGCTCCACACCCTGTGATCACGGACTCCCTCACAGACCATCTGACAACATGGGTTCATTCATCGATTTGTTTGTTGATTACAGCCTTGTTAGGGAAACCATTTAAGGCAATTTATTTAAAAATGTGAAATAAAGGTTTCGGATCTTTAAGGTTCTTTCCATCCAGGCACTCATAAGATAAAGTAGACAAAGACAGAGATTCCATTTTAAATTGCTACAGAAATGCAATTCTGTATTCTGTCTGGTCACTTTTGAAAGAATGAGTTTGCTATACTAGCCTGAGTTATTCCTGAAAGTCATTTGGAAGAAATTTAGCTCTAGGGCATCCCTATTCTGAAGTGATTTTATTGAAGTATTTTTCAAGTTAGGTCCCAGAAACACAAAAGTACTTAAACCCCTGTGAGACCAATGGCAACTGTTATCAGAACACATGGTTACGTAACTTCATAAGAGGGGCTGTGCTTCTCGCTCCACCCTGAAATTATACATGAAGTCAGGGGAAGTCACCGAAGGGGGACCTGTACCTGAGGGAAGGGGACCCAAGAGGGTCTGGCAGACCCATGTTATCATGGAGAGCTCCAGTCGTGCAAGGTCAAGGTCTTAGAACAAAGAGCATGTCTTCTAATGTGGCTCTGCCTTAACCACTCCCCCGAAAAAAAAAAAAAACTCCAAAAAGAAACTATTTGTTCAAGTTTTAGATCTAAAATCTCAAAGAGTACATATACACAAATACTATGGAAATGTCACTGATGCTGTTCTCTGCTGTCCTAGGCCACCCATGGAGGACACTCAGACGCTCTTGACCCCCGTGGTAAGCTGTGGGCCTCCCGGAGCCCTGCTGACCCGCCCCATCATCCTCACTATGCATCACTGCGCGGATCCCAATACTGAGGACTGGAAGATACAGCTCAAGAACCAGGCAGCACAGGGCCAGTGGGAGGTGAGCTTCTCTTGCGATAAAGATGGAATGCAGGAGTAATCCATGCAGATAAGCAGGAGCACCCATGAGAAAGCTTTTATTTTTAAAGCAAAATATGGATAGAATTTTATCTTACACTCAAAATGAGAAAGTATGCAGGTGGAACAAAAAGAGGGGAGAGAGAGACCCGGGGAAAGACAGACTGACAAATTGTTTACTGAATGCGTTATCCATTTACCGATAGACACAGAAAATCATGGTCAAGCATGGACTAGCTCCTAGGGAACATGCACTTAGGAGTCTCACGTGAGTCCATTGGGGAATATACATCCAAGTCTTGGGAAGAGAAATACATATATTTTAAATTTGCAAGTAGAGAAGCATGGCACCTGGGTCAGAAAACGTTAGGCACTTAATTGCAAACAAATCCTGGGACTCTGTTCCCTCTGAACCTGACCTGGGAAACAGCAACAGTCTTCTGAATCCCACTGGGATGAAGAGCACCTCCGGCATCTCACGTCCTAGTGGCTGTTGTCCTCAGGACGTCTTAGCGACTGAGCCTTAAGCAAATCCTGTTCTAGACATCAGAATCCTTCAGTTAGCGCCTGTCCTACAGTTAGTTAAGTGTGAAAGGATTTGTTATGTTTAGCACGAAGATTTTCAAAAGATGTTTAGCACCTAACACCTTTTAAAAACTTCGTATATTTTCATTATTATCCCTTGAATATTTGTATCCCTTTGTATATTTTCATTAATATCCCCTGAAAAAAAAACAGTATATATTGTTTAAATGGAAAAGAGCCAAGTAAAAATTACATTTTAGATTATTCTCAGGAAAGCATATTTCAGGAATATGTTAATTAAAAAGTAGCAAATAATTTTAAAAGTTGCCCCTGTATTTTTGTGTAATCATTACAAAGACAAGTATCCAATCAATATGTTATCTATTTTGTGATTACCTATCATATTTCTCTTTTAGGAAAGAAATTTTTGAAAAAATATACATAAATACTCACGATCCTAATATTTTAGGGAAAAGTCGGATTAGAGGTAGGCGCCGGGCGTCGTGGGTGTTACCTGCAGCCACCTTCTGTGGACACGCTGTCCTTTAGCCACTGGAGGGCATCGCTCCCGGCCAGAGGACCTCAAGTCCAGGACTGAAGTCTAGGGATGAACTTCGTGTTAACACCAGACTTAACTAAATCGTACTTCAGTTCCATTAAACAGCACATGATTTTTCCCCCAAACATTTCAAAGTCTCAGCCTCAAGTAACTCCAAATTATTTGCACAATTTTCTGCCTAATACCCTAATAGCCTGCCTTTGTCTGGATAATTTGAATAATAATAATTCGAGTAATAACAATAATGTCAATAATAATAATAAAGAAACAAAAAAGAAAAGCAGAGAGAGAAAGAAAGGACAATCCATATGAAAGTACTCCTACTTGTGACAGGGACATGGGGGATCTTTATTCTTGACCAATCTTCTAGGAGGCTTTCTGTC
>PVKM010023296.1:0-21269 GCA_004027735.1 Carollia perspicillata | reverse complement strand
TTGTCCTTTATATGAATATAAAGTGGGTGTATATCTGAAAGGAAAGAATGATTCAGGATACAGCCAAGAGGGGGGCCAGCACACTCCATTAGGCCTGAAGATTATGTTTAAGAAAAAGTTAGAAAAAAAGACAGAATTTGAGGCTAAGGGGAAAACTAGACCAGACTCAGTATCTAAGAGGCTAGAACAGATCTTAGCATAAATAAGGCTGGACTAAGCCAGGAACCCCAGCCCTGAAGAAAGCCAGTACACTCCTTTCAGCCAGGACAATATATATAGGTTAAAAAAATTAGAAGAGAGCCCCTCCAGCCAACCTGGACAGGTCCCCACTTAGTAACCACCCTAGCTGCCCTGAAAGTTTCAGGTGTCACCCCCTGGATCCACCACAGCTGAGCCAAGGCAGCCTCAGACCCCGATGCAGAAGGGACCAGACCCACCTTGCGACCACAGGCCCTGAAGCTCCGGAGGTTGCCAGTTGGGGGAGAAAACTACTCCCAAGGATGGACCATTGTCCCACCTGGCACCTGGCACCTGTTCCTGATTGACATCCAAAGGCACCACTACCAGAGGCTCCAGCCTAGTTCTGATGATGCTATGACTGAAGAAAGCTCAGTCTAGCATTAAAGGGGGTAATGATATAGGGAAGTGACCTAAACCCAGTAGGCCTTAGCACAGGGTCCCCCTCCCCCGGTTCAAACGGCAAGGCCAGCCAGTGAGCCAGCCAAGAGATAAAGAGGTAATAGTCCGGCCCACACCAGTCAAAACATAGAGTGCTGGCTAACCAAATAAAGAAATCTGAATTAACCCCTGCATTCCTCTGCATTCCAGTTCTGTATCTCGCTTCTGCCACGTAGCCACATAGGGATAGAGTATATAAGTCCTGTAACCCCTTTGTTTGGGGCCCAGAATTTGGAGTTAGGCTCCTCTGGGACCACGCGTGAATAAAGGATCGTGCTCCTAACCCCTCCGGTGTCTGGTCATTTCGATTTTCTGTAACAAAAGTAGGTTCTATATGAAACAGTTCTATATGAAACAGAATTCGCTCTTGTATTATTACTTATTATGCTACTTCCCTTACGAACAACCACGAACTTACCTCTGCCCCACCCTGTATGTGTTGCAATAAGGGAATGGCTAAGTAAACAGTGCGTATCCCCCGTGGGAAAGGACAGTGTGGGAGCTGCTGACATTTCCCCAGGGAAGCCGGTGTTTGTGCACACTAACGAAAGGTTACATCGGCAAGCTGCCCTGCTCCTTCCCCCACCTGGGTTTATGGCCCACGTTTGCAGTTTGGTTTTGAGTCTTCTGGTTCTTAGAACCCTGTGCCTATCTTCCTTGTTTCATTTTTACTTGGGAGGGGCAGTGAGATGGAGAGTAGTCATGCCTGAGAGGGTATTGCTGAGATAAATGTATTCTTGGGCTTTGTTGGACTGGACAGTGGTTTGCCTACCACTTAGTTCTAAAAGTGCTGTCTGCCAGCACCCAAGAGCAGGAACTTCCCTGGTGTCCAGGTGTACAACTATTGAAGGATGGTGAGTGAACAGCACTGCGTCCTTCATTCGCTTTATTGAGTACCCACCATGTGCCCACCACATAACATTTATCTATGTGATAAACGTTAAAGTTTGTAACTGGAAAGAAACAGACATGGGCCCTAGACCACTGAGAAAGACAGATACTGAACATATGAACACAGATAAGTATAAACCGCAAACTGAGATGTGCACTATGAAAGGAAAGAGCAGTGGGTACGCCAGAGAATTAACTGGGGGCACCTAATTTTGGAGGCAGATCTACGAAGGCCTCTGGGAGAAAAGGCTGGGTAAGCTGAGACATGAAGCGAGAGTTAGGCAGTCAAAGAACAGGGGGGAAGAGTGTTTTAAGAAGAAGCTCCTCGGGCAAAGGCCCTGAAGCAGCAAAGAGCTTGGTGCATTCCAGGGGCTTTAAACAAACCAACCAACCTCAAATGACCAGAAGGAGAGGAGATTGGAGAGATGAGGAGGGGCCAGGAAGGGCCTTGTGGGCTCTATCAGACAAACTCCTAGAGGAAACAGCCCTCTCAAGCTGGGTAGTTAAGGAAGTTTAGTAAAGAAACATTAGGGACAGTGTAGAGCCCTGCGGCTCCTAACAGATGGGCCAAGAAGGAAGGGGTCAGGAGAGCCTGAGAAACGGGGCCCCCTATCAGAGCGGCAGCCTTGCATCTAGATGAGGAAGAGGATGCTGGTACAGCCTGTGGGGGGTCAGGCTCCTGGGGGTGTAGGTGGTGAGTGGAACAGAAGGCATTCAGGACATGTGCCTGGGCACAGCACGAGTACTTCTCAGTATTCTCCTTTTCCTAGTGGCTGCCATTTCCGTATTATTATTTCTTTTACTTTATATCTATTATAGTGGCTTACACTAGAAATCTAGGAGAAAGGCTAGGACAGGGCAGTGGCTCTCACACTTCAGCATCGCCTGCAGGGCTTAAGCTGGACTGCTGCGCCCTGTCCTCAGAGTGTCTGACTGGGGAGGCCTAGGTCTGAGGCTTGAGAACTTGCATTTCTATTGAGTGCCCAGGTGTTGCGGTGCTGCCATCCCGGGACCACGTGGTGAAAATCACAGGTGTAGTAGCTGAGTGTATAGACTCAGGAATTTCACGGGACTTGCTTCAAATCCCTCCTCTGCTGTCTACTATCTGTATCACTTTTCGAGCCTCTGTTAAAGTACTCATAGCACTCACTTGTGAGAAATAGATAATGTATTACAGATATGACTCCATGATGTCCTAAAACACAGAAAGGCAAACAAGTGGAACAAAAGATATTTCCAGTAAAACAATATGCTGTAAAGTGTGAGGGTGCAGGCTACCCCAACAGAAAAACGGAAACGTGTGGCAAGGGCATGATGGCACTAGGTCAAAGGCTAGAAATGACCAAAGCACCTGAAAAGACCTTCAATTCCTAGTAATTACAGAAATGCAAATTAAACCACCCATCAGCATGGCTTGCCCATTGAACTAGCAAGAATGTTTGAAAAAATGAAAATAGCACATGCGCTGAGAGGCTGTGGAGAAATAGATGCCGTCTTACACACTTCTGTTAGGATCATAAATTCGTATAATCTTTCAAGAGGACAATCAAAAAACCTTATAATTTGCACATGCTCTTTAACATGGCAATTTCACTTTCAGAAGTTTATCTGAAAGGAATCATAACAAAGATATATAGATAGTATTGTTTATAATACCAAAGAATATAGAAACTAAGATAAATGGCCAACAATAGCCTTATAGTGTATTCACATTATAGAATACAGTATGGTTAAAAAGAATACATGTAGATGTGTGTAATGAATATTTAAGATGTAGGAAAATATTTTCTGTTACAAGAAAAGTGGGTTGGTTAAAAAAATGGCACGCCTCGTAAACGCCCATTTTTGTTTTATAATTTTAAAATAAAGTAATCTCACAAGCATAGCCATGTGTATATGTGCAGGAATCTCAAGTTGTAGATGAGCCTTCCCTCTGAACACCTTTCCTGAAACACAGCCCTTTCAGTTAAGGTCAAACTCTGATTTATGAGGGAGTAATCCTTGCAATCAACAAGAAAATAGCCAGAATTGCTTCCTTTTACTAAAATGGAAAGGCAGGGGAACACTTAAGAACCCATTTTGGCCCTGGCTGGTGTGGTTCAGCGGGTTGGGTATTGTCCTGCAAAGCAAAGGTCACAGGCTTGATTCCTGGTCAGCGTACACGCAGCTGATGGATGTTTCTCTCCCACTTTTGCTGTCTCCCCCCCAAAAAAATAAATAAATAAAATCTTTAAAAAAAACCTCATTATGGAAATTATCCATGACCAATCACTTTCAAGGCATTCACCTAATTCTCTTCCAAATGGCAATGGAACTTTTTCAGAGAATTCTAAATTCCCAAAGGGCCAGAGAGTAAGCATCTCTGGCTTGCAGGCTGCACCGCCCCTATTGCAACTACTCATGAATCAGTGTGTCTCTGTACCAATAAAACTATTTATGGCCCTGGCTGGTGTGGCTCAGTGGATTGAGCACTGGACTACGAGCCAAAGGGTCGCTGGTTCAATTCCCAGTCAGGGCACATGCCTGGGTTGTGGGCCAGGTCCCCAGTAGGGGGCATGTGAGAGGCAACCACACACTGACGTTTCTCTGCTTCCCTTTCCCCTTCCCTTCCCCCTCCCTAAAAATAAATAAATAAAATATTTTTAAAAAAGAAAAAAAAAACACCTCTATTTATGGATGTTGACATTTGAATTTCACATAACTTTCATGTGTTGGGAAATAGTTTTTGAAAGTTATTGAAAACTATAAAAACCACCCTTAGCTCGCAGGCCAGACAAATCGGGCTGTTTGCTGACTGGACACTCACTTGGTGAGGGAGACACACTGGCACCTGGCACAGGACCTAATGAAATAGGAGACGTGCAGTAAATGTTTGTTTATTTATGTTGAATTTATTGATTTTGAGAGAGATCTCAAAATGTTCCACTCACTTAGGCACTCACTGGCTGATTCTTGTACAGCCAGGGCAGTGCGTGTTTACTTAGGGAGTGGAGTGAGTGGAGCTAACCCGGAAAACACTATGATGCTTCAGATACAACAAAACATGTAAAAAACCCCTAAAGGAGCACTGACAGTGTAGTTTCACATACTCAGTTCATTAATCTACTTCATATTTTGTAATGTTTACATTTGTTTTTTTAAATTTTCTAACAACTTTGCCATTTTTATGGAATAAAGTGGACTTCCCAAAATGGAGCTGTACTTTATAAAAGTGCATTACAAGGGTGGGGCCTGAAATGGCTTAACTTGCGGCTATTTCTAGAGAACCAGTCAGGTCCAAGGTCACAAACTTTGCACATAAGGGTAAGCCTGAGAGGGTGGTCGACAAAATGCTAAGCTCATGATGTGAAATTTTATCTTCACATGTAGGATTTCAGATGATTTAGGCTTTCTTCTTTTTTGCTTATTTCCTAAATTGCTTATATGAACATGCATATGCTTGAATGGCTTTTCATGCCCTCTCTCTAAAAATGAAGGGAGGAAATAATAAAAATTAGAGCAGAATTAAGTGAAATAGAGAAAAAGACAATAGAGAAATTAATGCAATGAAGAGCTGGTTCTTTGAAAAGAATAATAAAATTGACAAACCTTTGGCTAGACTCACTTAAGAAAAAGAAAAGATTCAAACAGTATCAGAAATGAAAGAGAAGTTACAATGGACAATACAGAAACACAAAGGACTATACAAGAATACTGTAAAAGGCTACATGTCTTCAAGTTCGACAACCTAGCAGAAATGGACAAATTCTTAGACGTATATAACCTTCCTGGACTGAACCATGAAGAACTGGAAAATCTAAATAGATGGGTCAACAGTAAGGAAATCGAAACAGTCATCAAACAAGTAAAAGTCCAGGAACAGATGGTTTCACTAGTGAATTCTATGAAACATTCCAAGAAGATGTGATGCCCATCCTTCTCAAACTCTTGCAAAAAATTGAAGAAGAGGCAATACTTCCTAACTCATTTTATGAGGCCAACATAAGCCTGATACCAAAACCTGGCAAAGACAACAAAAACCAAAATTACAGACCAGTATCTATGATGACTACAGATGCAAGACCCTAAATAAAACACTAGCATATCGAATACATTAAAAAAATCCAATGGGGTTCATTCCACATGCATAGGAGTGGTTCAACATGTGCAAATTGATCAATGTGATATACCACATTAACAAAATAAAGGAAAAAAATCATATGATCCCATTAACATGCAGAAAAAACATTTGACAAGCTACAATATCCATTCATGATTAAAACAATAAATGGATATGGAAGGAACGTCCTTCAACATGATAAAGGCCACCACATCTGACAGACCTCGGCCAGTATCATACTCAATGGTGGAAAGCTGAGAGCTTTTCCTCCAAGATCAGGAACAAGATAAGGATGCGCATTCTCACCACTATCATTCAACACAGTGATGGACGTCCTAGCCAGAGAAGTCAGGCAGGAGAAGGGCACCCACACCGGGAATGAAGAGGCAAAGTTGTCACTCTTTGCTCTAGATGACATGATTTTTTTATAATCTACTAATACTGACTTCTTTCTTAAAAATTTTTTTCAATGACACTTTACATCCAATATTTTGTATCAGTTTCAGATGTATGACATAATTCTTTATATAGAAAACTAAAGACTCCACCAAAAAACTATTGAAACAATGAGCAAACGCAGCAAAGTTGTAGGATAAAAAAATCAATGTACGAAGTCTGTTGCTTTCCCATATACTAACAACGAAACATTAGGGGAAAAAACAATTCCATTTGGAATTGCAACAAAAATAATAAAATACCTGGGAATAAACTTAACAAAAATGTAGAGGACCTATACACTGGAAACTATAAGACATTGTCGAAAGTGCAGAAAACACAAGGAAATGGAAATATATTCTGTGTTCATGGTTTGTAAGGCTGAACATAGTTAAAATGGCCACATTACCTAAAGCAATATACAGATTTGATGCAATCTCCATCAAAATCCCAATGGCATTTTTCAAAGAAACAGAACAAAAAAATCATCAAATTTGTATGGAACCACAAAAGACCCCCATCAGCTAAAGCAATCCTGAGAAAAGGAAACGAAGCCAGAGGTATCACACTCCCTGACTTCAAATTGACTACAAAGCTACAATAATAAAAAACAGTACAGTATTGGCAGAGAAACAGACACACAGTCCAATAGAACAGAATTGAGAGCCCAGCAATAAACTCACACCATATATAGGGGCAACTAATTTTTGACAAAGGAGCCAAAAATACACAATGGAGGGAAAAAAGCATTTTTAATAAATGGTGCTGGTAAAACTGGAGAGCTACACGCAAAGGAAGAAAACTAGACTGCCATCTGTTACCATAAACAAAAATTAACTCAAAATAGATTAAAGCTGTAAATATAAGACCTGGAACAATAAATAAGAGTACATAGAAGAAAACATAGGTTCTAAACTTATGAACCTTGGTCTCGGAGGGGATTTTATGAACTTGAAATGAAAGGCAAGGGAAATAAAAGCAAAAATAAACTAACAGGACTACATCAAACTAAAAAGCTTCTGCACAGCAAAAGATACCATCAACCAAAGAAAAATTCAACAAATGGAATAGGAGAAGATATCTGCAAATAATACCTCCAATAACAGGCTAATGTCCAAAACATATAAAGAACTCATACAACTTTAACAAAAACAAAAATGGGCATCAGTAAGACGAGGAATAAGTGTTGGAGAGGGCGAGGGGGAGCATGAATTCTCATTCGCTGTTGGTGGGAATGTACACTGGCACAGACACTTCATGTCCAAAAAATGAACATGCAAACTCACAGACACAGGCCACGGAAGGGTGGGTACCAGGAGCAAAGGCGGGTGAGGGGCAGGTGAAGGGCGTCAGTTCATGGTGACGGAGGGAGACGAGCCTTGGGTGGGGAACGCACGACGTGACACGCAGATGAGGGGCTGCAGGGCTGCACCCTTCACACTGCCGCAGTGCTGTGCGCCAGTCTCACCCCAGCAAACCCAGTAAAGACAGCAGAAACAAAAAGGAGGTGGCGCAGACGAAGTTCACTATAAATTTTAATCCACAATATAAATGTTACTTCAAGACACACTGAACATCTCGTATCAGAAAATAAAATATAATCAGACTCAATTTTGCGAACACTTCTATGGCACGCAGAGATTTCCTCCAGACCCAACTTTCCGTTTGCTCTCCGTGAAGCACACCACAACAGCGAACTGCGCAGGGACTACAAGTAAACTTGGTTAAGATGATTGTCACAGATGTACTGTTCACTCAGTCAAAAGACACGGTTCCTGTATTCGCTGTATGCGTCAATAAATTCCCTTATGTGGAATGAAATATATTACTCCATGCTCATCATGAAGTAGTGGTTTCTTCTTCCAGTGTAACCAGGGAGCTCATGATTACTTAGAACAGGAGCAAACTTCCATTCTACACGAGCTTGGACGTGTTCATGGCCACAGGGAGAAAACTTCCATTTTAGTTATATCGACACGGTCAGTTCTCACGTCTGGCACCATCAGTGCGGAGAGGGCACTTCTTGAGGCAACAGCAGCTCCACGGCGCTGGCGGGGAGTGTGCCCGACTAATGGTTGTCAGCACTGCCCTAGGCCTTTTGGGGCATTTGGACTCATGTGCCAAAAATATTAAAAATCACACACATCCGAACACAGTCTCAGCCCAGAGGGACGCGTCCTCCTAAACTCTCACACCTTTGCAGACATGGGAGATGGAAAACACAAACGTTCGCTCTCTGTGCATATCAACTCAGGTGTGCTTCATGAGAGCAGAGGGGAAAAGAAACGATTCGGTTTTCATCTTCGATGACACTGCCCAGGAACATACGACCCGAAGTTGGCAGAATACGACCAAGAGAATTACACAGTGATTGGCAAACTGGCCTGAAATAATTAGGCTTTCTGTTTATAATTCCCTTTTAAAAGTTGTCATTCGACAATAACCTCAATCTATAATAGCAGGTAAAAAACATGAGGTGCCATGCTATATGAAAATACTCCAAGATAAAAGAAAGTACAAAAATTGAAAATAACTTCAGAGCTATAGACACTTAGAAAGTTATAATCATGAAAACTCTGGGTAAAAAGGTCTTGAGAACAGGTACATCTCAAAATCATAGTTTATATACTTTGGGAAAATAGGTGTATTTCAAATAACTTGAAGTATGACCTACAGATTCCATACCATCTCTTAAGTCCCCCCCCCCCGCAACGCTGTTTTCCTTTAAAGTTTCTCATACTCAGTTTACCAGTAGCTGCTTCTTTATGCTGAAATGAAGCTTTGCTTGTTCATTAATTTTCTATATAACCCATCTGGTTTTGAAAGCAGTTCTTCATGTTTCCCGCATTCAGTAATTTTTCCTTGGTCGAGGACAGCCACCATGTTAGCATTCTTGATGGTAGACAGACGATGGGCAATAATTAACACGGTTCTTCCTTCCATCAGCCGATCTAGAGCTTCCTGCACAAGGTGCTCATTCTCAGCATCCAATGCGCTTGAACAGGAAAACACGTGAGAAAAAAAAGCAAAGGTGTCAGGGCCAGGCACACTGAGTACCCGTGCATTTCCTGCCACACACAGAGTGAATTTTCACTGTGCTCAGTAGTGTAACGTCTTGGGTCTTCTACCTATATTTTATCTCATAAAGATACTATTAGAAAGGGAGCCGGGACTCTAGATTTCCCTGGAACTACTGTCACGTAAGTAGAAAAAAATCTGTGCAGTAGCTGCCTAGACTGATGAGGGATTCAGCCCAGACACGTCTGAATCGGAACCAGGACACTCAACTCAGGGCTCAGCCTCCCAACTGCCATGATGAATTCAGACTGCGCCCCTTTGAAATGTGGGGGGAAAGGACATGTTCGGCTGTAACACTGTGAAGTACTGAAGAGTAGTTCGTGGGTAAAGGAAGGATTTTGTTTAATACAATTACACACAGTATTAAGATATCCTCACCTGGTTGCTTCATCTAGAAGAAGAATTTTGGGATTCTGAAGAAGGAAAACATTAAAAAGAAAACATAATTTTATTAGAAAAACACAAATCCTCAGTAATTAAAATAAATGAAGTACTGTACATAACACCACGTGAATGAACCTTGAAAACACTCTGTTAAGCGAATCAGCCAGACACGAAATGCTGCATACTGCGTGACCCCACAGGAAGTGTCCAGGGCAGGCATGCCCACGGAGACACAGAGTAGACTGGTGGTCACCCCGGCCCGGGGTCAATGGGGCAATGAGGGAGGGTGGGTGTGTGACTGCTACGGGGCGTGGCGTCTCTTTGGGGTGATGAAAATGTTCTCGACTTGATTATGTTGATGGATACACTGAAACCCATTGAATTGGACCCTTTTAGTGGGTTCATTGTATAGTCTGTGAGTTGTATCACAATAAACTTTGACAGGATAAGAAAGCCATAAGTGTCTGAGATAAGCAGGCAAGTGACAGAGTCAGAGAGGACTTGAAACCACTGTCACAGCAATCAGCGGACTGGGTCCTGGTCCCAGTGCAGTTCTGTCCTGCTGGCCACCCACCAGCGTGAGGTGGGGCTTGCAGGTGAGTGAGATGGGGTCTCGACTCTTAAGGTCCTGCTTGTAATTTAGTTAGGAGTGTTGCATGAAACAACAACAAAAAATAAGAGCAAGCTGATGTATATAATACATTAAATTCTAGTTTTGCCTAGGAGTTTATCACAAGGGAAAACATGTCCACACAAAAACTTGCACACCATCCATTCACAGCAGCACTGTTCATTCGCAATGGCCCCAAACCGGAAGCAGCCCGAAGTTCACCAGCCAGTGAACGGGTAAACCAGCCTCGGGAGAGCCACACGAAGGACTGCTACGTAGCAGTGGGAAGGGATGAAGCTCTGATATGGGCCACAGCGCGGAGGAGCCCCAACAGCACTGTGCTGGGAAAAAGGGGTGAGCTGCAGCAGACCTCATCTGCGTCCGCTCATTTGACATGCACAGAAAGGCAGTGCCGGACAGAAAGCAGGTCAGCGGTGGCCTGAGGCCGGGGCTGGGAATGGGGAACAGCTATAAATGGGCCCCAGGGGTCCTTTTTAGGGTGATAGAAATAGAAATGGAAAGAAGAAACCACTTCTTCTATTCTCAGAGGAGGAGACGAAGAAGAAGAATGTTCTTTTTTTGGTTTTGATTGTGTGATGGTTGAATAACTGTGAATTTACTAAAACCCATGGAAAGTACATTTAAAATTGGTGAGCTTTATAATACGTAAGTTATGCTTTGATAAAGCCTTTTTTCCTTTTTTTAAAAAAGACTTCATTTACTTATTTATTTTCGAGAGAGGGGAGGGGGGGAGAGAGGGAGAGAGACATGGGTGCGGGAGAGATACACAGAGCGGTTGCCTCTCCCACACCCCGGACTGGGGACCTGGCCTGCAGCCCAGGCATGTGCCCTGACTGGGAGTGGAACCAGTGACTTGCAGTTAAGTTTGCAGGACGGTGCCCAATCCACTGAGCCACACCAGCCAGGGCTTTTTTCTTTTTAAAAAATCATCTATAAATCTGAGGAGAGTCGTTAAATAACAAGGGGAAGACTATCATTTCCTAAAAATACAATGTCTGACTTTCCCCCTCCTCTCGGAAGTCTTGCACAAATATTTTACATCTGCATTATTCCATTGAGTGGGGATAACGGATGGTACAAGAGGGCACATTTGCGCTGGTTTGGCGTCGCGGTGCCATCACTGGTTCACTAGTCGGACTACACGCTTCTGGATGGAAGGCCTGTGTGCGAAACTTCTCTCCCTCTGTCAACACCAGCACAGAGCCGGCCTCCTAACGCCCAAGAAATGCGTGTTAAATCTGGACAACACGCACTCAGTGGAGGTTCCCACTCATCTTTCACCAGAACTGTCAACCACGTATCTCCCCTTCCCCCCCCCCCAAAAAAAAGAAAGAAAAAGAGCACAGTACACATTACATGGTCTCCAACTAAAAACAGTAACAAAAGTCCCAGCTAGGCGGCTCCAGGCTTACCTTCAGCAGAGCACGGGCGATCGCGATCCGCTGTTTCTGCCCCCCTGACAAAGACAATACTTTTTTAAGATATCGAAAGCCTGCACAAAAACTCTTGGTAATAGGTTCTTCTAATAAGCCATGTGGCAACTTGAAGGTCACTGCTTCCAGTTGGTCATAGTTGAGATAGATGGTAGAACAGAAACCTGTTTTTAAATATGCTGTCTCCTCATTAACCTCAAAATTAATAATATCAATTACTATCATAGCTAACATTAATTGAGGTGCTGTATGTACCAGGCATTTTCTTAATGCATTACACATATTGTCTTACTTAGTCTTCAAAAAATCCCGTGAAGTAGGTCCTATCACTATTCCCTTTTCACACCCGATGAAAAGCAGGCCCCAGATAACCCGCCCGAGGTCTCACAGTTGGTGGCGGCAGATCTGCGGTCTGAACCTGCGGAGTGCAGGGCTATGCTTTTAACCATACACACCTGCCTCCCTAATAGAACACCCAACATCGCAAGGGAAACAGGAACTCAGGCTACCCAGAGGCTTCCGAACAGCAGGTGCGACAGGCGGGAGCACAGGGCACCCGTGATGCTGGGGTTCGTCACTCTGCTGCCTGCCTGGGAGCACAGCCCCCGAGACCTCCCGTTGTCAGGCTGCTCTCTCCTCTTCCCGGCCCGGGGAAGAACTGGTACACATGTGGTGGTGTGTGTGTGTACACGAAACTGAAGGGTACACATAGAGTAAGCCACGCTAATCCGCCCCCCTTTCAAAACTCCCATTCTCCTGAAAGCAAGGGAACAAGGGTGGGGTGGGAATGGGGAGAATGTGGACAGGAGGAGGAAGTGAGTAGAAAGTCTGTGATAACTCCCCTCCTCATCTTTGTGTCGTGTCACCTTCTCTCCTTTCCCCCAGGGGACACTACACCTAAGTGACAACCGGGAAAGTATCAGAGGGCAATACTCAGGACTCACTCCTCACAACGTGTTTCGTTAGAGAAAACTCAGTCTCATTTTTGGTGATGAAAACAATCTTTTTTGGTTGATTTTACTGGGTGAAAATACTCACTAATAGGAATTGCCGGACATCACAGCATTCCGTCTAAAAGGTCACCATTCTCAGCAGTAACGGGTGGTGCTGCTAAATGCTGACCTCAACCAGGGTGCCTGGCGCTCACCTTGCGGGAGCAGGGAAGCCCTTGCTTC
This sequence comes from Carollia perspicillata, assembly GCA_004027735.1. Lineage (NCBI taxonomy): Eukaryota > Metazoa > Chordata > Mammalia > Chiroptera > Phyllostomidae > Carollia > Carollia perspicillata. The sequence goes on along the minus strand of PVKM010023296.1, from coordinate 8,465 downwards.
TCAACCTCTGATGGGGGAGGGCGTCTCAGTGCCCCGGGGCAGGTCAGTTGTGCCCTCGGAGGGCTTCGGTGCTCAGAGAAACCCTAGTGCCAGTTAGTGCCCTGGGAATCTATTGCTAAGTGTCCTTTCTTTCTCCCAGAAAGTCAGCATGGGTTGGAACCTGTGGTTGTTTCACTCAGAAATGGAGCTTGAGAATCCGGGCAGAGGGAAGGGCATGCCACGTCTGCTACAAGGGAGAAGGTGATGTGGCAGGGGACAGAGCACAGGTCGCTCCCAACCGCACTCCTCGTCACTCGGTGATGTCGCTGAGAGCGGCCCGAGCTGGTTTTCATCTGGGGACGCGTTTCAGAGACGCAGTCACAGTTCATGTCACACAACAGCGTGCCAACTCTTCTCCCGGAACTTCTCCAATCTGAAATCATACTTTTCAAACACTGCCTACAGATTTTTTTAAAGTTATATTTTGAAGTTACCTTTTTTTAAAGGTTTTTATTTATTTATTTTTAGAGAGAGGGGAAAGGAGGGAGAAAGGGAATGAAACATCAGTGTGTGGTTGCCTCTAGTGCGCCCCACTACTGAGGACCTGGCCCACAACTCAGGCATGTGCCCTGACTGGGAATTGAACCAGCAACGCTTTGGTTTGCAGGCCTGTGCTCAATCAATCCACTGAGCTACACCAGCCAGGGCTATTGCCTACAGTTTTAAAAAGCCACACACAATGAACTTAAAACACTTTGTGTTAAATTTTGTGTGTTCAACACTTCAAGTAAGAAGTGTAGTGTTGAAGAGGACCCTTGCTCCGGGTCCCCAGGCATCCCGGCTCTGGCGTGGAGGCCCCCATCCCTGCTGAGAACCCCCCAACCCTCGCCAGTGGAGAGCTCGCTGTAGTGAAAGGGAGCACATGGCAATGTTTGTGATGAAAACAAAACCTGCATTTAGCCAGTTAAAAATGTATTTCCCTCTCAGCCCTACTTGTCAGTCCACTTCTAGATGCTAAAGCAACAGAAAATAAATGTTCTTTGTCCCTCCTGAGGGCCTGGCACCCATAATGTAACACAGCATGTCAGACACGCTGGACCCGCAGGGAAGCGCGGCTGCGCCTCGCACCGGGCGCCCTCCACTTGCCAGGCACAGGGCCCGCAAACCGCACACTGGGCGCCAGATCTGAGCCAGGACCTGCTCGTGCATGGCCCTCAAGGTAAGCGTGGCTTATACATTTCACTTGGTTGTTAAAAAACCAACAAAGAGGAATACTATGTTCAGCGGCCACATGTGGCCCATAACCTAAAATATTTATTTACTCTCTGGCCCGTTCTTGAAAAAGTCTGTCGACCCCTGGCCTAACACGCACGGTGAAGACTGGGGAGTAAAGAACTCTTTCAAGTTCAGTTCTGTTGCTGATTCGGTTTCGGCCGCTCTGAACAGATGAGCCCGCCACCCTGCGTCTGTCTGGAGTAGCAAAACACATCTTTTCTCAGACGAGATAAAAGCAGCTGTGGCCGAGCAGGACTCAGTGGGACACTCGGTGGGAATTTGGGAGCATCTCTGGGGTAGAAACCGAAGGAAACCGAGTGGCTGTCCACGGGCAAAAGAGATTTTCAGAAAGTGGAAAGTCTGATTTCATAACCTCGAAGGACATACCCCTAACTGAGCAGTAGAACTGCAATGAGAATGCTCGGAGACGTCTGAGGAGCCGAGAGGTTTGGCTACAACGCGGGCGCGACAGGTACCTGAGAGCAGAACGCCCTTCTCTCCGACCACAGTGCTGAACCCTTGCGGGAAGTTTCGGATGAACGTGGCCGCGTTGGCCACTTCAGCCACTTTCTCTATCTGCTCGGCGGTCACCACAGAGGGGTTGTCTGCGCCGTAGGCAATGTTCTCAGCGATTGAGCAGGAAAACAAAATTGGTTCCTGCAAATTGGAAATAAACCATTTACTGCAAACTTCGAAACAAACATCACACGTGTCTAACAGATACAGTGGAGCTCAGAATTATATCTAAGAAACTGTTAAATTGCTCCAAAGAATGCATGCCAATTTCTTTTCTTTTTAAAAAAATTTTATTTTTAGACAGAGGGGAGGGGAGGAGACAGGGAGAGAAACATCGGTGTGTGCCTCCATGTGCCCCCCACTGGGGACCAGGCATGTGCCCTGACCAGGAATCAAACCAGCAACTCTTTGGTTTGCAGGCCGGCACTCAATCCACTGAGCCACACCAGCCAGGGCCATGCCAGTTTCTATGTCCTACTTCTTCACTCTTTATGAAGATTTATTAAAAATTCATATATCACTGTAAACAGATTTATTAAAAATTCACATATCACTGTAAACAGGACTGATTTTGTCATCTGTGGTTCCCACCACACTACAGGAAATGCGGTCCCACAGCAGATGCCTGCACAGTGCCTGGCACACAGCAGGCACCTCGTAAACGCAAGTTCGCTTTCCTCGGGAATTGTGAGGCTCTGGAAGACCACAAGCCCACCTGCATTTCCCAGCGGCCTGCCTTCCACCGAGGACATTACTTTTTGAAATATGCACAAACCAGATGGCAACGCAACATTTTGACAGAACTCTGTGGAATGATCCCAAAAAGCAAATAAACTTCCAGCTGCTTTTCTCCAGCCCATAAATGATACGCGCCGCTGGAATCCTTACTCTACCGAGCAAACCCCGTCACTGCCCCACCTGCCCTGCCCGGGTGGGAGGGGCTAAGGGTCAGGTCAGGGGTCAGCTCATCAGAAGCAGAGGCTCAGGTTGGTCTGCTGTGCGCACAGCCTGGTGATGGAAATACAATGCCGTGTCAAATTTCCCCGCGCCGAGGGGTCTCATGAAAACAGCCCCGGTAAAGCGAAAAATCACACCGACAGGCTGCCTTGAAAACTGGAGCCTCTTGGCAAGGGGACCCCGGTGTTTTGCTAAAACCCTTTATGCTCAATAGTAGACTATAGGGGTAATAAAAATGGAAATTGGGGAAGAGTCCGTGGAAACTAAGAAGTTAGCTTTTCTCCCCTTCTTCTAGACTATCTGCATTCCAAATTCATGTCAGTGCCAGCTTTTGACAAAAAGCCAACGCTCCGCCTGGACAAGTGTGTAAGGTCTCGAGGAAGCAGCAGTGTCCACAGACCTAGACAATCTGCCACGTGAGACTGGTTTCACGCATCTGGAAAGCTTCCACTCTTTCTCTGTTGAGAGACTCTGGGCCAAGCAAAACAAACGACAAAAGCAGTTTTAAAAGAAAGTACAATGAAAACAAACCCTGCTCCTCTTACCTGACTCACGGCCCCAATCTTGGATCGCAGCCAGAGCGGATTCAGCTGACGGATGTCGTGGCCATCGAGACTGACCGTTCCTTGTGGAGAGGGAAGGGGAGTCACGGCGTGCCCTGCCTAACGCGCCACAGGGCCAGTGACTAACGTAAACACAGAGAGCATCTGGTAGGAAAACGCCAGGCTCAGGCTTCCAAAGGTGGAAAGGATACTCGAAGCCTCCAAACAGAACCTAAACCGACGTACGTCGCGGACTCTCAGAGCAAACGGGGCCTTTCCGGGTGGCCTACACCTGCGGGCCCTGCAGTGGTAGCTGGCGGGCCCGGCGGGCTCATCTGTCCCGCTCGCCTTCCTACAGAGGCTGCAGAGCTTCCTGCAGGGACTCGGGGCTCCACGGGAAGAGGTGCCTGCGCGGAGCCTTGATTCGGACGAGATTTAGGAGGGAGGGGCGCAAGCCGTGAGGTGTCCACTTGCACAAACACTAGCAGAGGTGGCAGAGCTTTGAAGCTGGCACCCAGGACCACGGCTGCCTCATTCCGCAGCTTCCTGGAGGAGGTCACCGTCAGCAACTACGCTGGAGGCCTGGCTCTGGGGTGACGCTCTGGGGAGTAGACCAGAAGTTCAGCCCTGCCAGTGGTGTTCGAGCTCTTTGATCCCTCCTTCAACCGTCCCTCCCTGCCCTAACTCAGCTGGAGGAGAGTCTGGTGTCTGAAACGCAGAATCTGATGGTGACCGTGGCAGTGTTTGAATAGCGAGACGAAATGCTGGCCTCAGTTACCAGAACTAATTCTACACACCGCAGGGACTCGATCATGCCGGGTGACGACTGTGGCTCGCATGAGAAACGCTGTCACTTCTCAGCGAGTGGTGGCGGTTGCACAGCCAGCTGCACACGTTTGCGAGCTGGCAAGACCCGAGGTCTTTCGCTTTGAACGTGCCAGTGCTCTACAGGCCCCCTGGTGAAGGAACTGGAGAGCCAGCATGTTGACTTTGCTTATACAACCTGACCAGGATTTCTCCTAACTCAGAACTGACAGCAAGGAGAGTCAACCAGACCGGGTCCCCAGAGGTAAACAGTGTCGTGACACCCTCTGCACACGGCTGGTGCCTCTGCGGTTCAGGCTCTGCAACTCGGAACACGGGCCTGGCCCACAACCAGCTCTTACAGTGTTTTAAACAAAAAACACTGGTAAGAGGACGACAAGACACACTCTTTTTAAATTCATGACTTGATTTTTACTAACAGTTGTCTTCTCTTGCTGAAAACCATCATTGTTTTCTCAACCCAAAATTAAATCAGTATATACAGAATGTCTGCTCCAGGATCTGATATGAAGGAGATAAACCTTGTAACTATGTGTGGTGACGGATGTAAACTCAACGTGTTGTGAGCATTTCACAACATACACACTTATTAAATCATAATGTCCTACACCTGAAATATGTTATGTTAATTATAGCGCAATAAACAGGATACAAAGAAGTAAAATAATGTGTTCCCTGCTCTAAAAGATGCTATAATCTAGCTAAACATCAAATAAAAACCAGATTCAGAAAAACCCATTAGGAAAACCCCTACTTTCTCAAGAGGCTCGCACGGAGTGCGGCAGAGAAGGGAACTGTGGGGAGCCGCCCTGCCCGTTTCAGAAGCTGTAATCCCCCGTGGCTGAGGCTGAGTGAGAGAATTTGGGATCATAAGCTCGTCTTCCTTGTAGGGGCACCACCTCTGCCCGCTTTCTCTTCACCCTGCCTGGCCCTGGGCAGATGACTGGTTAGCCAATGATGAGTAAAATTCCTCAAAGGAGGGGTGACCTAAGACAGTTACGGTCTCGCAGGGGCCCTCAGGGAAGGACTTCTGTGGCTATAGAAAAAGGGGGTGATGGACCCTCGCCCCTCGGCTTTGACATAGCCTGAGTCCTCATTCTGTCTCCGAAAAGTATCCTCATCTCTTGGCTGCCTTACTTCCCCTGCCTGACTTAAGCCTGAGACAAAGCCAGAGGTGGGTGTGGCCCTGTGCTGGAAGGGGCCGGTTCCCTGGGGTGATCTGGCCTAAGAAAGGATGCAATAGATCCGGTGAAACCTGCCTTGCTAATACCCTCATTTAAATGATAAGGGTCCAAGCAGGAAGTGAGTTTGTTCCCTGAAGCTTTATGCGCCTTTAACTATCTGACCCTGGCTCAGAATAAGCCCTCAGAGTTCTTTGAATGTTATCTATTGTTTAATCATTTCTGCCTGACAATGATTGATGAGCTTTACCCATACACCCTTTATTCCTGTGCAAATTGAACCTAATAAAAGCCTGTCAAGACAAGGGTGTGGGGGGGGGGCTCTCCCCTTGAGAGAGTGGCCGTGCCATCCCTCTTCCTCCACAGGACTCTGTAGTCCGTGTGAATATGTCTCGTCTCATCTACAAGGCCTTGGACACTGCAGGCCGGTGTCTGTATCAGGGAATCACTGAGCGACAAATCCTGCTTGCTTGGGACCCTCCGGGCTTCCACAGGGCTCCGGACTCCGTCCACTGGAGAGCCCAGCACGCGAGAGGAGGAGGAAGAATGGCGGCAGTCACTCAGGACCTGAGGTCTGACTGACGTACACAGGATGCCTGAATTCAGGGCCTTCTCTATGAGCTGCCATAGCCCTAAAAGGGGCCTGTGTCGAAGGGACTCCTTTCCCGGGAACGAAGCCTCTGGCACTCGGAACTCTCACACGCTAACTTTTCCCATTGCTTGACCCTTTTTCAGGGCACAGGAGTAAGAAGGGCTCGGGACAGCCCCCCCACCCCACTGTGTGGCGAACTCACCAGAAACGGGGTCGTACAGTCTCAGCAGCAGGGAGAGCACTGTTGATTTGCCAGAGCCGCTGGGGCCAACCAGCGCTGTGACGGACCCCGACGGGATGGAAAGGCTGAAATCCTGGAATACGGGCACCTCTGGGCGGGCCGGGTAGGTGAAATGCACATTCCTAAACTCCAAAGTGCCCTGGAAGCTTTTCTCATTCAAGACAAGTCCCTCTGAAACACAAGATGGAATACTAATGACCTGACGCGAAGACCAAGTCACAGCTGACCGCAGTTCCCACTTGTCTCCCTGCAGATGACGGCCCCACCTCGGCTGGCCCTGGCGTCGGCACTCCTGCTGGGCAAGTTGGGAAGAGGCCTCTGCTTGGTGCTTACCCTGAGCCTGCTCTGCACGCACACCGTCCAAGGTGCTATGCACGTGCCGTCCTGTTTGATTCCCACAACCCGGAGAGGTAGAAATGACCGTCCCGGCTCCACTGACAGGACACTGTGGCTCAGAGACAACAACCTGCCCACGCTGCCAAGTCCTGGGGTTAGTGTCCCCCGTCCCCGTGCTACTGCCTCTGTGGCTCGCTTGCCCCGGGGCTGATCCCATCGACTCTCCATTGGTGTTTTGAGAGAATGATGATGCACACGTGGGCACTGCACAACAGCCAAGGAGCCAGGGGAGATGGGGGGTCTATGCTGTCCTGGTATCACCCTGAGCTCACTTCCTCCACCCGTGATCCTGGAGAATGCTGGGGTTCACTAACGTCCTAGGAGCCGTGAGTGTTGGGGAGTGGGTACTGCTCACAGCCACTTCTCCCCAGTCCTGGCTTCCAGGGAAGCAGCTGATGAAGGAGACGGCTCTGGACGAGATCATTAGTACCAGCATTCCCCACCCTACATCCAAAAGCCAAGAAATTTGGGGGTTTTATATGTGAGATGCTTCTTCCTTCTCTTCAGTCCCCCACACAAACATCAAAGTCACTAAGGGAACAAATCTGGTGGACTGTCCAGAGCCCTTCCTATCAGCACACCTGGGCTGCCATCCTGCGTCTGTGGTACCAAGTCACCTGCAGGGAAGTAAACAGTGGTGGCAAACCACGTGGTCAGCCCCGGGCTTTCAGGGGCATCCCTGGGCCTGCCAGCAGCTGTCCTTCCTCTGTTACCGCCCGCCCCTCCGATGACTCTCTCCCTGACAGTGGCAGGGATGACGTCCTTCTCACGCTCACCCTTCACACGTAGGGAAGGAAGCTGGCCTAACTGTCCAAAGCCACATTTGTTTAATCCCAGCGAAAAGGGGCAAATGCATTTCAGACCCACCGTTGAAAGGAAGTTCCGGCTTTCTCTCAAGGAGCTCCCAGAGGCGTCCCCCGGCGCCCAGTCCTTTCATCAGCTCCGAGTAGAAGGAGCTCAGACCTGAGGACGAGAAGCTGACATCCATCACTGGTGCCAGGAGCCAGACAGCTGCTACTCCCCTCCCGCTGGGACGGATAGCGACTTGCTTTCAATATAAAACCTGTTCCTTTCAAAACAGGACTGGAGGCAGCTACCTGGAATCCGTGTTCAGAATTCCCTCTGTCTCATACCCTTGTCTTCCTTCAGCCTCTACCACTCCAATTTCATTGGTTTCTAATAAGGATTTAATGGCTGATCAGGCAGTTTACAGATACATACAGCCACTGAGTTAAAATCAGCCACTGAGTTAAAATCACAGTGTCACAGAGAAGATTCTACCTAGTCAAAAACAGCAATATAAATGAAATATGATGCTTATCCTGTACTTAGGAGGAAAATACAATATCCCAATATTCACTTAAAATTAATATCCACAAAAACCAGACCTCCCTTTTAGGCAAACATTCAACTTTTACCAGGCCGAACACCTGAGAAGGGATCTGGAAATGTTAAATATTCCAAACATCTCTTTTTAAAGCCTCCTTTATCACATTCAGTGGGTCACCTTTTGTTTCATTGATGGTTTCCTTCACTGTGCAGAAACTTTTTAATCTGATGTAGTCCTATTTATTTCTTCTTTTGTTTCCTTTGTCCAGGGAGACATATCCCAAAAAATATTGCTAAGACCGACGTCAAAGAGAGCTTTCTGCCCACATTTTTTTCTAGGAGTTTCAGGCCTTACATTTAAGTCTGTAATATATTTTATTTTTGTACAATATATGATGTAAGAAAGTGATCTGCTTTTTAAATCTTTTTTGCATATATCTATTCTGTTTTCCCAACACCATTTATTGAAGAGACTGTCACTTCCCCATTGTATATTTTTGTCTCCCTCGTTAGATTAATTGACTGCATGATTGTGGGTCTATTTCTGGGCTTTCTGACTTGAACAAACATTTCTCCAAAGATGACATACAGACCGCCAACAGACATGAAAAGATGCTCAACATCACTCATTA
>PVKM010023295.1:0-21251 GCA_004027735.1 Carollia perspicillata | reverse complement strand
GGGAGAGGCATAGAAGAAATGTCAATGCTATAGAATCAACAGAAGTTGTTAGTAGTCAAAATATCCTAAGTGTCTGGTGATTCTGTGAGTAGTGGTGTCATATAATAGGATAAAGAATAAACAAGGAGAAGAAAATTTGGGGAAAATGTGTTGATTTTGAGGTTATTTGTGTGATGGCCACATAATGAGGTCCAGGACGTAGTCAAGAATAAGGGTAATTCAATTGTATATGTTTACTTATACCATCTTTCTACACTCAATCTTGCTTTTCTCTGTCCTCTAATCTTTGACCTTCCTGTCTCCTTCCTAATCTAGATTTGCCTAGTTAATATGTACTCACACTTAAAGGCTTAGTTCAAGTAACACTCCATTCAAAATGTCTTCCATGACACCTCCTCTCCTTACCATGAAGGTTGTTTTTAGGTGGCTTTTCCCCTTCACATTGTTATAATGTTCTATGTATATTTTTATCATTATACCATCATGCACATTGAATTATAATTCATTTATAGGTCTGTTTATCTTACATGATTTCAAGCTTCTTATGGTAGGGTCTATTCTTCTTCATCTCTAATATCCTCAGCATAGAACACACTATTTATTAGGATGTAGTACACTCTCAGTAATTGTTGAATGAATAATTAAGTCATGAGTAGAACAAGGAACGTTTCTATCTCTTAGACTGGGGTGGAGATATTGGAAGGTGATAAAAGTTGTGATTGTAGGGGGCTGGGTGAGAGTTCAAAGGTGTCTATATTCTAAATTCTGTCCATGAAATAAGAGTCATTTTCCAGGAGAAAGGTGAGGATAGGCTGGGGAAATGATTGGGGTTTGGAATAGATGCTGTGGGAAATAGAAGTGGGAGGTGCCCAGACCTATTTAAGACTCTCAGAGAATTCTAAAATTTTAGCTGACATTAGCAACAGTAAAGTGTCAACCAAAGGTTATTGGCATCAATTCCATGCCAACAGAAATCCCCACTTTGGTGTGTGGTGAAGAACTCTTTATTCAGTGCAAAATAGCTCAATAGTGATACAGCATGGCTGTGAAAACAACTCAGCTATGAGGCAGCCCTGGGGCCAGGCCCTTCTCTGGCTAGACAGCCCTGCTCTGGCAAGACATCTCCAGTGTTTAAGCTCAGCCAAGGAAACATAGTCTTCGTTCTTAGGTGGAAAGGAAAAATGCACTCCCTAAGCCAACGGGGAGCTGGCTTATACAGACAGAAGTTCCTGCCCCTGGTCCCTGATTGGTCTGTCCTCATGCAAATCAGGACTCCAAATCCTTGCAGTTTGATTAGTCCAAGAAGCACTATCCTGATTAGTTAGAAAGTAGCTGCTGAGGATAGAGGATATAGCTGCATAGCTCTGGTTAGATGAGGAAACCCTGAGTCCTATTGGTTGAAATAGGATTCCAGGAACTCCTTTAGAAGGGCTGGCTCAGATGGCAGAAACAGTGCAGGCAGGCAGTTCATTGCAGAGGTGGGCAGTTCAGTGCAGGCTTCTCCCTGAAGTGTAGTTTGCATGAGAGTCCACTGTGTAGAAATGGCTACTAGACTCTATTTATTTTTAAAAATTTGAGCCCAGTTAGCTACCAGAATCCCTTCTACTTTAGTAGCTATCTTCTTACTCATGGTCTACAAAAATTGTAATGCCAGTGACTACAATGACTGGTTCTCTCTAGCAGTTTAGTAGGTTGAACGTGAGAGAGAAGGGGACTGATTGTGGGACGAATCTAAGGTTCAAGTCCAGCAAGACAAATTCAGAAGAGAACAAATAGGTTCCGACACAAAGGGACACACTGTGGGGTGTAGAACAGATTAGGAAGGGAATGGAGCCACAAGGGACAACAGTCAGAAAAATGAAAGTGAGCAAGGAACTACAAACCACTATTAGGCTGAAGAAAAGACATTGTGGAGTAAGTTAGTGGGACACCTCATCAGTGGAGTCTCTTTTGAGATATCAGGATGTCAGTATGGGATTTTGCAGTTGAATATCTGGGTGATGACAGAGCCCAGCGTGCAGCCCTGGGAGTTAGTTGCTGAAGGGACTACCGCTGATGTTTGGAACTCAGAAAGTTAGAGAACTTTGAAGCCACTGTTTGGAAGCAAAAATCTGCTACCTCAAAGTGCATCTCTGGCATAAGGACTGTATCGGATTGATTATTTTTAAGAGACAAAAGACTCAGGAAGGTCTTTTACCCTTCCCCTTAACTATAAAAAGTCTTAAAGGGTCTGTTCCCAGAATAGAGCTATCACCAGAGATATCTACCAAGAATATGGACTAGGTGTGTTGGGACAGACTCAGCGGGGCCTAGAGATCAGAGTCCGCTCTGTATCCTTTGTTTCTGAACGGCCACCTCCATGTGAATTGCCTCGCATTTAAAGTCCCAAAATGTAGGGGACCAGTTTGTTTTGGTCTGGCAAATGCGAGCGACTCAGCTTTGTATGAAAACCTACAGAAGCAAGGTGGTGGTCAGTAGCCAGACCTTCAAACTGAGTTTTCCCGTGATAATCAGGCCTAGAAAATGCATAGATTGTTATGACTTGCTCTTGCTAAAACTCCTTCACCCTGGTCTGAAACAGTAGATGTGTATTGTCTATCTTCAAAGTAATTTCCAAAGTCTGTGTAAATTTTCCCAAAGAAGGAGCTAATTAGCTCATTGCCTTTCCCTTCTGCATGTGTTATTTTCATTTCCTTGATTGTACCTAAAATGTAGACAACAATATTCTATGTAGTAGATAACAAATCCTTCTTTGATATAAGACCCAAGAAAAACAATAAAAGCTTGTCTAGGCAAGGGTCAGGGCACTCCCCTCTTGAGAGAGTGGCCAAGACACTCAAAGACACTTTCCTCTCAAGAGAGTGGCCATGCCCCATGCCATCCCCTTTTCCTCCACAGGATTGCTATAGCCTGTGCATTTATTCTCATGTTCAGTCACAACTGGTGTACTCTGCTGGCCAGAGTCCGCCACACCAAACCATTACCCCTTCTCCTTAGCAAAAGATGGCATGTAAGCCTCATTTGCCCAATTAGTCCTTGGGCCACCTTATTCTTGTGAAATGCCCATTTGTATGAAATTAAATTGGATTTTCTCCTGTTAATCTGTGATATGTCCATTTAATTCTTAGCCAGCCAGGAGAACCTAGAAGGGTAGAGGAAAATTTCTTCCTCCCCAACACAATTGTACCATGACTCTGAAATTGCCCATAATAGAGGCAGAAGCAAGCTGAGAAGAGTAGAAATAGGGTTCCAGAGAACTCAGTGAAAAATGGGTGGTGCTCAAGAATTGCATAGATGGAGTGAAGAGGATGGAAGCAGAAATTTCAAGGGAGGATGAAGAGAATTTCTGCATGAGAGTTGAAATAATTCTGGTGCTGATGATAGGAGCCAGTAGGATACTGACCAGTATGTCCCCTAACTCTAACAGTTTTTTCTCTGCTAGAACAAACTCTCTCATCTCTACAGATAAGACAGCCTTTACCTTTGTTCTGTGTTTGGCATCTTGAGTCTATTTTCTGGGATGACTCTTAATTTGAGTTCCCAGTTGCGTGCTCTTACTTTGTCTTTCTGTGAGTATCAATCCATGTTCCCAGAATGTTCTGATGCCTTTTCTCATCAAAATTAATCTGTCCTGTTTTTAATTCCTTAATATGACTAATATGATCCACTGGAAATAAGCTGAGTTTCTTGCTAGATGATAATGGATAATGTTATCCATTACCATAACGGATACTCTGCCCAAGAAATATATTTGTATCTTGGAAGATCCTCCCAGAAATAAAACAGCATAACCCAACCCAGCCTACAAAGTCAGAATATGAGGCAGCCTCCTTGGTATACCTCACAAACAACAGTTATGTGTTTTCTAGAGTTTCTTCTTTTGTGAGCTTAAAGCTCACATGAGCATGTAGCCCAAATGGAATGCTCTAAGTTATTTGCAGTTAGGATGTGAAATGAAGATAAACCACCATAAACATATTATAAATTGTTGGGAAGAAGGGGTTGAATAACAGTATCCTAAATCCACAGTCACTCATGCAGGACATCCTGTTTTCCCAGGATTTTAGGTTGAGCAAAGTGTGGTTTATATAGCAGAAAAAGCTCAATCCTTGCTTTCTTCTTTATGCTCTGTCTGTACCTGGCCACCATGAAAACTGCCTGACACCTACTGAAACAACCCAGGTTGTTATGGGTACAACGTGGTAATGAAGTACCCATAAAATACTGTGGCAGGCATGTGTGGGCAGAGGATATAAGGTACAAAACATGGTCCTTGCCCTTAAGAAACTTAAAACTTAAAGGAAAGGTAAAACAAGTAGATAAGGACAATTAACTAACAAAGTTAGAACTTGTGTTAAAGTAATACTGCTTCTTGTCAGCACCAAGGATCAAACACTTTATTGCTTTGGAATTGTTAACAGTACCAATGTGTTAGAAAGTTCCCTTGATTGTTGGAATATTGTGAAAGTTTGGCCTTTTCTGAGCACAAACATTTCCCAGACCTGTGCATTGTGACACTAGCGAGTAAGATCAGGAGGCTCATTATCCTCTGCTTTTGGTAGAATGTGCTGGCACTTTTGTCTGTCTATACCACCTGGCTTAGCAAAGTAGGTCACATCAGGGCTTTTGGCTCAGAGGCAATGAGAGGCACTGGAACATGTTGTAACTGAAAGAGATCATGACGATATCTTCTGTAGAGACTTTTTAAGAGTAGAAAGACCAACAAGATTACAGTTATAATTATGCTTTTTATCTTTAACCCATCCCCTGCTTCCTTTGTTATACAGCCTATACTGTAGTAAAATATATGAATTCAATGTCTTTCTATTATCTTGTCACAGAGTATTATATGAAATAGTATCTTACACTGCATAGGACATTTTCATTTACAAAATTCTTCCACATACATGAACTCTTTTGATCTCAAAGCAAACTTTGTAGGAGTAAGTATTAGTGACCCAATTTCCTTGGGTTTCATTTTAGGTTCGGGCCCCATTTCACTGCACCACTAGAGCTGAGTAAGCAGTTAGTTACTACCACCCTCATGGTCAAGAGCTCCCCTCCTCATAGAGCAGCTGAGCCTGGTTCCAAATGCCACCATATTCTGTCCCTAGACCCTACCTCTCCTACCCACAAACTCTTTCTGCTGACCCTTTTTGTAGAATTCAATAGGTAATAGACAAACCATGGGCCTAAAATACCATAGTAGAAACTGAGATGACCAAACTGACATCCTCAAATTACCGCTGCCCTAACTATGGAAAGAGGGAAGCAAATTATTATAATATGACAACTATTATAGTAGAAGGACACACATGGTACCAATGATAGTTTCAAGAAAGGAGTAATTAATTCTGCCTGACAGGCTTAATTAAGTGGCAGTTAGGCCGAAAGTTAGAAAAATTAATACACACAGTAGAGTAAGCATTCCAGATGGAACAGCCTGTGCAAAGGTAAAGAAATGGAGAACTGCAAGAAGGTCAATTTATTTTTACCTCTCATCCATATCAACATTGAATTTGACTAGAGAAAAACACACAACAGTTACTTCAGAGTCATTGCCCTCAAGTGAGGTCAAAGGCTACTCATACACATCCCTGAATTAGTACTTTACAACTTCTTTCTCTGTAAAACTCCCAGTGTCACCAACCCCTTATTCACTCTCATCTTACAACTTTGTAGTGAGCAAATTTAATCAGTGAAGAGAACTTGCAAAACCACCCGCCACCACATCTACCATTGCACCTCTATCTATTACCATGTACTCTGCTCTCACCAAAGTTAGTGTGGAGGATCTGTTCATCCCTCTCTGAGCCAACTCTTCACTGGACACTAGACTTGAGGCACTTTTGCCATCTCAAGGACATTGCTGCAAACAATAGTTCCCAACTCTCTCATAAGACCATTTTTATCTGCAAAATGGAAATACAAAAATGATACTATTTCTCAAATCTTAAAAAAGCCCTTTCTTGATCCCACTTCCTTCCCTCCCCCACTAGTGCCTCATTTTTCTTCTCCACTTTGTAACAAAACTCTTTTGAAAAAATTAGCTTACCCACTGTCTACACTTCCTCTCTTCTAATTCTCTGTTGAACCCACTACAGTTAGGTTTTCCCCCAATGCTACTGAAACTGTGTGTCAATTACTTCCACATCTAAAGTCCAATGATCATTTCATTCACTTCATCCTATTTAACCTGCCATCAGCAATTGGCCCATTTGATCTCCCCCTTTGAGAAATGTTTTCCACTAGGCTTCCAGTACTTCATGCTCTCCTGGAATCCCTCTTCCTTCTTTGGTGGCCACTCCCTCCAGTTTCCTTTGCTGATCCCTCCACATCTGCCTGAACATTGAGATCTGGAACCTCAAGGTCTCAGTTCTTGCAGTTCCTCTTTAGTTATGCTCACTCCCCAGGTGAGTTCATTCAATCTTATAGCTTTAAATATCAAGTAAACCACAGTGAGTCCTGCCCGAGCCTCTCCTGTAACTCCAAATGCCTATATCTAACTCCACACTCAAAATGCAGCTTGTAGAAGAGGATGAAGAGGGGATAAACGGTGATGGAAGGAGAATTGACTTGGGGTGGTGAACACACAAGACAATATACAGATGACATATTATAGCATTCTATACCTTAAACCTATAATTTTATTAACCAATGTTGCCCCAATAAATTAATACAAAACTAATTAAATAAATAAATAATGCTGTTTGGATTTCTAATAGGTATCTCAAAATTGCCATGTTAAAAAAAAGTCCTGATATTTCTTCTAACACCCACTCTTCTCATGATCCCTAGATCACAATTGAAAGTACCTCCATCCCGTGGCTGCAGCCTTGGTGTTACCACTGACTCCTCTTTTCTCTCATACTCTACGTTCAATCGGCCAGCAAATCCTACTATTGCTACCTTTAAAATATATTCATAAACATAATCCTTACCATCTCCCCAGCTTCCATTCTGGCCCAAGCCACAGTCATTTCTGGATTTTTACAGTGACTTTATTACTCATGTCTTTGCTTATACTCTGTTTCCCATCCTATTCTACTCTTCAGACAGTAACTGGGATGATTCTTTTAAAACAGAAGTTGTATCAAGCCACTCAACTGACTTTCTTCTTTCTTTTATTAAAAGATTTATTATTTATTCATTTATTTATTTATTTATTTATTTATTTTAGAGAGAGGGGAAGGGAAAAAGAAAGTGAGGCACAGAGAGATCAATATGACAGAGAAACATTGATTGGTTGCCTCTCACAGGCACCTCAACTGGAAACAGAATCTGAAACTTAGGCACGTGCCCTGACCAGGACTTGAACAGGCAACCATTTGCTTTGCCGAATGATGCACAATCACCTGAACACAATCACCTGAGTCACACCCATCAGAGATCAACTGACTTTCTACCTCAACAAAATAAAGCCAAGTCCTTTCAATGACTTGTGCATGCTACATAATACAGGATAACCCCACCACACACACACACACACACACACACACACACACACACACACACACCCCTCTGACTAAATAAATTCATGAGAAAATGAGTGAATGGATTGAAGGGGAGAGGAAACTGGGCAGTATAACACTAAAGAGTTAGGTGATGAACAACCTTTCTAACCAAGCTAAGGAGTTCAGACTTTATTTGAGGATAATGGGTAGTTACAAAGGTTAAGAATTTTATAAGACAACTATTTCCAATAACCCCTTTCTATTTGTACATTCCAACCCATATATGATCTTCTATACAAATTCTGACTTGATTTCTCTACCAGCTTCCCATCCTCATCCATAAATCCAGTCATAGCAAACTTGTTGCTTCTCTTTTAATATTTCACATTTCCAAACTCCCACACCTTTGCCCTCTTTGTTCCTTTTTCCTGGAATGTCCTTCCTTATTTTGTCTGTCTGAAACATGTCTATTCATCCTTCTTGACTCACCTCAAATGCCATTGTCTTTGTGAAGCATTATTTGACTATTATCAGAGAGTTATTTGCCATTGTCTTTGTGAAGCATTATTTGACTGTATCAGAGAGTTATGTGTTTTCCTCTTTGGACTTCCAGATTACATTTTATCCACCTCTGTTATAGATATTATCACCTTACTGTGGATATTTAGTTACATATTATCAAGTCCTAGGAAGACAAGATCTATAATCAGTCCTTGATGAGGCCCTAGTACTTTGCACATACCATGTCCTCAACATGTTTGTTGAATGAAAATACATCAGTAAAACAGAATTAAAATTAGTAGAGGAAATGTGTAAAAGAAACCAGAGAAGTGTGATGTTATCAAAATGAAAACAAGAGGGATTTTCAAGAAATAAAGAGTGGTCAGTGCTTCAGAGATTTAAATAAGCTGATAGATGCCATTGTATTTAACAAGTAGGAGAGATTTGGAGATAAAACAATCAAGGTTTGGTAGCACAATAGAAATTTTTATATTTAAGTAGTGATCTTAATATGAGAAATTGGTACTCAAAACATCATTAGAATGGCTGGAGAAGTGGGGTCTAGACTGCACTCCTGGGATCCTAAGACAACGCTGCAGAATTGTCCTGCAGAATAACCCCAACAGTTGTCACAGTGTGAAAGCTGGAAACAAGAAGGCCACCACTGGAACTGTTGGCTTCACAGCCACTATACCTGCTAGGTCTGCACCAGCCAAGACACATTTCCTACACCTCACCTCTTGATAGCAATAACTTGTCCCTAAATCTCTGCTAATGCTGTCACAGGAAAGCACACTTTCATAATTATGTGCATGAGTTTTCTTTGCTGTGTAACAAATTACCACAAACTCCTAAAACAATACTCACTTATTGTACCAATTCTGTAGGTGCAAAGTCCAGACAAGCTCTACTGGGTTCTCTGCTTAATGTCTCACCAGGTGGAAGTCAAGGTGTCTGCAGGCTAGGTTCCTATATGGAGGATCTGGGGAAGAAATTACTTGCAAGTACATTCAGGTTTGGCAGAATTCAATTCCTTGCAGTTGTAGGACTGAGCATTCTGTTATCTGACTGTTGGCTAAGAGTCGTTCTCAATTTTGAGGGCTCATTCACAGTTGTTTTCATGGCCTTCTCATATGCCCTCTCACGGCATCATAGCTGGTGCAAGATCCGTCATGTGGAACTCTCTTCACACTACTCCCGTTGACGTCCATTACTGCCTCCAATCAGAGAAAACTCTGTGTTTTTAGATGGGCTTCTGTGACATGATCAGGCCCATCTGGGTCATCTCTCTACTTTATGATCAACTGTGCCATATAATATAACATAAGCAGAGGAGTGGTACCTCATCTTATTTACAGTTTCCCAGGATCAGGATTTGGAACCTTGGGGGCTATTTTTAGACTTCTGCTTATTACACTGTGTTTGCCAGGAAAAGCAATATAACCAAATAGATACACCTTTTACCTTCTAAATTAGTTAAAATTCTCCAGAGAAACAGAACCAATAAGGTGTACGTCTATATAAAAAGAGACTTATTATAAGGAATTGGCTCACATGATTGGAGTGGCTGACAAGTTCCAAGATCTGCAGGGTGAGCTGGCAAGCCACAGACCCAGAAGAGCTAATGGTGTAGTTCTAGTCCAAGGGCCAGCAGGCTTCAATCCCAGATAGAGGTGATGTTTCAGTCTGGGTATGAAGATGGGAAGAAACCAACGTCCCAGCTTGAAGGTAAGTAGGAGGAATTATCTCTTGGGAAAGTCAGCCCAATTGGGATAAGTCCCATTTACATCAGGAAAAGTAATATGCCTTACTCATTCTACTGATTCAAATGTTAATCTCATCCAAAATACTGTCACAGAGCATCCAATATAATATTTAACCAAATATCTGGGCACCCCATAGCCCGGTAAAGTTGGCCCATTCAGTGTGAAGATGGCACAACCATCATGCTTTCTGAATCTCATGCAAGTACATGCAATTGGCTGAACCTAAGTTCCATCTAGAACTCCAGCTGTAGAGGAGTTGAGCAGTTCAGGAAGGTGTATTACAACAGTGTCTTTTAAACATTCTCACCCTGATCTACGATAAGAAACAAATATTTCATCACAATCCAATGTAAGTATACATCCATAAACAGAATAAAATTTCATGAAACATTGCTCATCCTTACTAAATGTAATGCACTCTGATATTTTCTTTATGGTCCTACTTGATTTTAAACCATGCTGAGCTGGATCCACTAAATGGTTTCATGACCTTCAAAAAAAACAAAATCAAAGAACTGATTTTGAGGGTCAGTCTTCAGTGTCCATCACAAGTCATCTTTGAGAACCAATTTTTCTTCAGTTACATGTCTCACAATATCTGATATGTAATACCATGTTCGTTAATTTGAACTGAATAATGACAATGGGCTTCTGATTAAATCTGAAGACTGAAAAAGTTTAAATCCTTTTACAAGATTAGGTCCATAAATATTCAATAAATCAAACAATGGTCATCAAGGAATGCTTCTGTTCTGTCCCCCACCCCCATTCAGAAAGGCTAAATTTGCAAATCCATTGGACTCTATAGGACCCATTTTTTAACGGGAAAAAAAAAACTACCAAGGGGATGTTCATGTGAAAGTGCAGACATGACTAAATATTATATAAATATATGTTGAAGCATGTAGAAATTGTCAACCTCTGTGCTAATAAGCTTCTGTGCCGTAAGTGTCAACTTCTGTGCCATAAGCACTTAATTACTCCCTTGGATTATTATGCCAGAATGTAAGGCACAATTTAGAGAATTCTATTACTCAGACAACTGTGCCCTTTCAACAACTACTGGAGTTTCACATTTTTTAGCCCCTCTCCCCCAGATGGTGAACTGTGACTCTGCACTAGGAAAAACCCTGAAGAATTCTTCCTTTTTGAACTGCTCAATATCTGTTGCAAAACTGTTCTCCGGTGAAATGACTCACTTGTTTAAACACTTGTTTTTTGTTACTTGGATGAGCAGTAGACATATTTCTGAGTGCAACATTTCCATTTAACTGTATTCATGAGGTAGGCAGTTTATAAGGATCAGCCCAGAGAGTTCAGCTTGAATTGATCTTTTCTCTGTTGCCACATCAATGGCAGTATTTCACACAGTCAGATTTTATTGTCTGACTGAGAAGAAAGTAAGAATTTGGACTCCTTAAACAAGAATCATATTATAGAGTCTTCCTCATTCAGTTGCTCAAGAGAGTGATGGAAATATGGGCATTGTATGATCCAGAAAGTGGAGCTGTCTCAAAACCTAATCAGTGCTAAAGAGTAGAAAACCTTGAAACCAGAAAAATTGCCATGATTTGGGGGTTTTTACTATTAAAATTTCCAAATATCTGGATATATGCTCTATATGGAAACAACAAAACTCAATTATTCATTTAATAAAGATTTAAGGAACACCTACTATGTGATATTTATAGCTCTACTATAAGCATAGATGTGATCAAAACAGACTAACTCCCTGCTTATTCTATAGTAGGAGAAGGCAGAGGACAACTAACTAGTAACCAAGCACTTAAGAAATGGTCAATGTAAACGATATACTGCAATTCAGCATCTGGGACATACCACCAGCACCAAGATGCCTAAAGCAAACATACACTACATTGTCCATCCCATCTATGGGCCATAGTTCCAAGAGCTGTGACACATCTCTAATTGCTACACGTTATAACTGTCAGGGTGTTTCCCCTTTCTCCCAGATACATTTATCTGAAGTCATGTATTGATAGATACTGAGGATTCAAAGAATCAGTGGAGGCTGAAGCATCAGATTTGAAATAGCAGCCCTAGAGGTCGAGAGGTAAGATATCTAGTTGTGTTTTCTTTATAAACAGCTTTATTGAGGTATAACTGATATACAATAAACTATATTTAAAATATTGGGTTGGCCCAAAAGTCCATTAAGTTTTTCCCATAAAATAAAAGGCACATTTTTTATTTTCACCAATAACTATTGATTTGGATATTTTGAGTAGGTTGGCTATCTCCCACTATTGGCTTCTAGTTGGTACAGGCCAAGGGTACTGGTAAACATCTCCCAATGTGTAAAACAGGCCCACAGCAAAGAATTATTTGGCCAGAATGTCATTAGTACCAAGAAACTCCACAAACCACTTTGACATGTTTGACCAGTCACAGCACCTTCTCCATACACTGCACAAGTCTTTTTTTTGCATTTCAGTTGTATTTTTACCTTTATTGAAAAAATAAAGCATAATACACCAAAAATGCTGCATATTTTCTTCCATCTTTGATATTAAAATGGCTGTACATAATTCATCAATTTTGATACTTTTTAAAAAATGCATGCTGATATGACCATACAATCTAACTTTTACAATACAAACTAACAAAATTGTTTCAAAGGAAATTAAAGACAACTGACCATTACTAGAGCTGTTGTACAAACTTTTTGGTCAATCCAATACATGATTTGATAAGTTTTGATATATGCATATACCCATGTACACATCACCACAGCCATGCAAAGAACATATCCATCACCTCTAAAAATTTCCTTGTGTTCCTTAGTTATCCTTCCACCCCACACTTCTTTGATCTCTTTTAGAAAAGTACCTGAGAGTAGATTGACTAAGTCATATGCCAGGTGAATGTTTAACTTTTTAAGACACTGTCAAACTTTCTTTCTAAGTGGTTGTACCATTTCTAAATTTCCATCAGCATTGTGTGAGAGTTCCAGTTGTTCCATATCCTAGCTAACACTTGGTAGGCCAGTCTTTTAATTTTAGATATTTTAGTAGGTGTGCAATGTTATTTCATTTTAGTTTTTGTTTGCATTTCCCCTTATGATATTAAACAGCTTCCTGTGTATTTATTTGCCATTCATATATTTCCTTTGGTAACATGTCTTTTCAAATCTTTTACCCATTTTTATTGGATTGTTTATCTTTAGAATACTGAGTCTTAAGAATTTTTTACATGGTCTAGATACAAATCCTATGTTATACATATGATTTGCAAATATTTTCTTCTACTTTCTCCAATTTCTGTCTTGTTATCTTATATTCTTTTTTAAAATATATTTTTCATTTTTTAATTGCAGTTAATGTACAATATTGTATTAGTTTCAGGTGTATAATGCAGTGATCAGACATTTATATAACTTACAAAGTGATCACCTCAATAAAACTAGTAACCATCTGACACCATACACAGTTATTATAACATTATTGACTATATTCCCTAAGCTATAGTTTATATCACATCACTATTCTGTAGCTACCAATTTGTGCTTCTTAGTCCCTTCACCTTTAGCCCCCATGGCCCTGACCCTGCCTCCCATCTGGCAACAGTCAAAATATTCTATGAGTCTGTTTCTATTATGCTTGCTTCTTTATTTTGTTTTTAAATTCCAAATATAAGTGAAATCATATGGCTTTTTTTTCTGTCTGACTTATTTCCATCAGCATAATGCCCTCTAGATCTATCCATATTGTTGCAGATGGCAAGATTTCATTATTTTTTATGGCTTAGCTATATTCCATTGTACATATGCACCACTTCTTTATTCATTCATCTACTCATGGACACTTAAGTTGCTTCCACATCTTGGCTATTGTGAATAATGATGCAATCAACACATAGGTGCACATGTCTTTCTGATTTAGTGTTTCAGTTTCTTCAGATAAATACCCCAAAGTACAATTGCTGGGTCCTTCTCTGTCTTTTGTTATATAGCCTTTGTTTTAAAGTCTATTTTGTCTGGTATAAATATTGCTAACCCAGATTTTTTTTTCCATTTCCATTTTCATGAAATATCATTTTCCATCTCTTTACTTTCAGACTGTGTGTGTTTTCCAATCTGGAGTGAGTCTCTTGTGGAAAGCCTATGTAGGGTTCTTGTTTTGTTATTTATTTAGCAACCCTATATCTTTTTTCTTTTTTATTGAATTTATTGGAGTGACATTGGTTAATAAAATTATATAGGTTTCAGGGGTATAATTTTATAATACATTATCTGTGTATTGTACTGTGTGTTCACCACCCCATATCAAGTCTCTCCCATCAACATTTATCCCCCCTTTAAACTCTTCTACCTTCCCACACCCCCCTCCCTCTAATAATCATCATATTCTTAACAGTTTTATGAAAAGCAAAACAGTTATTTGAAAAGCAAAAATTCTTAGTTTGACGTAGTCCAATTATTTTTTCCTTCTGTTGAATCATGCTTCTGTTGTTGTAGCTAAGGAATCTTTTCCTAATCTAAGATCATAACAACTTTTTAAAGGATACTTTAAAAATCTTGTTCTACTATATTATAGATTACATTGGCACTCATGATAAATCTGTTTTAATTTTTATCTTTTTCCTCTGGGCTCTCTTAAGATTTTATCTTTATCTCTGGATTGAAGAAATTTCATTATGGTTTGAGTCGGTGCAGTTTTCTTCATATTTCCTATGTTTGGGGTTCCTTGAACTTCTTAGAAATATATGGTTATAGTTTTCACCAACTTGTAAAATTCTTGTATTTTATTTATTTAATTAGTTTTCCTTCCTGCTCTTCCCCTTTAGGAACCAATTACATGTATATTAAACCATTTCAAGTCGTCTTTTTTTCTGTGTTTCATTTTAGATGGTTTTCATTGCTATGTCTTCAAGTTCATTAAACTTTTCTTTTGCAATGTCTGTATAACATTAATCCCATTCAGTAATCATAGACAAGATTTTTTCATCTTAGTCATTATAGTTTTAATTTCTAGAACTTGGGTTTTATTTATTAATTGCATGTCTCTATGTAACATAATCTGTTCTCTAATTCCCTGAACATATGGAATATAGTCACAATAACTATTTTAATATTCTTATCTACTAATTGTATAATCTGTATATTTCTGGGACTGTTTCAATTGATTGACTTCCCCTCTTATTATGGATTTTCTTTTCTTTAATTTTTTTTGCATGTTCAGTAATTTTTTACTGGACTCCAGACACTGTGAATTTTACCTTGTTGGGTGCTGGATATTTTTGTATTCCTATAAATATGCTTGATTTTGTCTTGATTCTGGGAACAAAGTTACTTGGAAATAGTTTGATCCTTTCAGGTCTTTCTTTTAAGCTTTTTTAAGGCAGGACAAGAGCAACATTTAGTTGAGGGAGAATTCTTTCCCAGTACTGACACACGACTCTCTAAGTATTCTTCCAAGTGGCATGTAAATAATGAGTTCTTCCACATGCCTATCAGGAACAGGAATTATTCATGGCTCAGTGTGAACCTGGATATTGTTCCCTTTCATCCTTTTGAGTGTTTCTTCCTCTGCCCTCAGATAGTGTCTTTATATGCATGAATTGATCAATACTCAATTAAATACTCAAGGCAGATACTGTTTTTTTTTTCTGGAGTTCTCTCTCTGTGCAACTTTCTTTTCTCTGACACTTTTCCCTATGAAGTTTAGAAGCCTCCCTGTACAGGTTAGTAACTCTATCTCCACAATTCAGAGAAACTGCTGGGCTCTGCCTGCTTTCATTCTCTCTGTACCACAGCCTTGATATTCTGTCTTATCAGAGAGCTAGGGCGATGTAAGGGTTACTTCATTTATTTCTCATTCTCAGAGATCCTTTACTGACTGATGTCTGATGTCTTGAGAACAGTTGTTTCATATATTTTGTCCCCTTTTTTTGTCGTTTCCAGAAGGAGCATAAATTTAATCTGTTTTTATATTTTGGCTGGAAGTGGAAGTGTTAACTCTAAATTACATTTTAATGTTCAGTCTTCTCTGATTTTATTTTCTATTTTTCTCCCTCTTAGATAGTAGATATAATGTGGACATATGGGAAATGACAATCACTAGACATGGAGAGAAGTTAGAGGAAATGAGCTGACAGATGGGAAGTGTAGTTCCAAAGAAAGAATTAGAACTGGAATGAGAACAAGCAGTCAGATCCTGGAGAAAGAAACTGATGGAGATTATCAAAGCCATTTAAAATCCCAAATTTCACCTTTAATAGACCTAATATGTGGTTGCAGAATAATTCAAGGTATTCTCTTCATCCTGGAAACTTGAATCTGTCAAGTAAAGATCTGTGATCTTTACTAATTTTTACTGGTCCTCATAGCAGACGAACAAAGGCAACGATTAGGAATTTATCATCTCTGTTTCCCAGAGAGAAAAGCACGAAAACTATTGAGTAACAACAAACTCAAAGTCACCCTGAGAATAGTACTTTCTAGGCAAAGGACCAAGAATAGGGGCCCTTCAAATGTGCAGTATGTGTGAGAAATGAAAATGCAAATCTCTCAATTCTGTGTATGAATCCAACACAAATCCCAGAACCTCCCTGAATGTGCACATGATGTGAAAACAATGCAGCACAGAAAAGGCTTATAGATTGGAAAGAAAAAATAAAACTGTCTCAACTCCCAAATGATAGGATCATCTACAGGAAAGAGGCATATATATGCAGAATACAAGGTCAATATGCAAAAATAAGTTTTATTTTCATATACTAACAATAAACAATTATAATATAAAAATTTTTAAGCATCATTTAAAACCACACCAAACAATGAAATACTTAGACTTAAGTCTAACAAAACATGAACAGGATATGTATGCTGGAAGTTACAGAAAACTATCAATAAAATAAATCAAGGAAGACCTCAATAAATGTAGAAATATGTCCAGTATTATTAACATATCAGTTCTCCTCAAATTGATCTACAGATGCAAAATTATCCCAATAAAAATTCCAGAACTTTTATAGAAACCAACAAGTTCATTTAAAATATGTGTGGAAAAACAAAGGAAATACAATAGCTAAAACAGCTTTGAAAAAGAACACATTTGTACAATTTACACTACCCAAATTTAGGACTTACTATAAAGCTAAGTAATGAAGGCAGTGTGGTATGATGGAAAAAGATAAACACACAGATCAAAGAGACATAATAGTCTAAAAATTGACCCTATACACAAGTGTAGCCACTTGATTTTTGACAAAGGCAAAAAGCCAATTTAATGTTGAAAGGGTAGTTTCTCCACAAATGTTACTGGAACAACTGAATAGGCAATAAGAGAAAAGCTTGCCCTAAGTTCACACCTTATGCAAAAATTAACTCAAATGGATTATAAATGTAAATTAAAGTATAAAACTATAACACTTTTAGAAAAAACATAGGAGAAATATTCAGAAACTAGAGTTAGGCAAAGAGTTCCTAGACATGATACAAAAATGCATGATCCATAAATTTTTTAAATAGTAAATTGGATTTCAACAAAATTAAAAGCTTCTGCAAAGGACACTGAGAATGAAATGACAAGACACATACTGGGAGAAAAATTTGCAAATTACATATCTGACAGAGGTTTTAATTGAGAATATATTAAAAAATCACTAAACACAACAGGCAAAAAACCCCACAAATAATCCAAATAGAAAACAGGCAAGAGTTGGAAGAGGTACTTCACTAAAGATGTATAGATAATAAATAAGCACTTGAGAAGTTACTTAACAGTATTAGTTATCAAGGAAATACAAACTAAAACCACAAATTCACACCTACAAGAATAAATACAGTTTTTTTAAAAAAAGACCATAACAAGTGTTGATGAAGATGTGGAAAATGTAGAACCCTCATGCATGGCTGGTGAAAATGTAAAATAGTGCAGTCACTTTAAAAAAAAGTTGGGCGGTTTCTCGAAATGTTAAACATATAGTTACCTTTTACCCCAGCAATTCCACTCCTATATATACCCCAGAGAAATGACAACACATGTCCATATAAAAACTTGTACACAGATGTTCATAGCAGCATTATTCATAACAGTCAAAAAGTGGAAAAAATCCAAATATCCATCACTGGTGAATGAATAAAGAAAACGTAATGTATCACAAAATGGAATATTATTTGACAGCAAAAAGAAATAAAGTACTGGTACATGCTAAAGCAAGGAAGAACCTAGATTGTTATGGTAAAAGAAAGACGCCAGTCACATACCACATGATTCCATGTTATGAAATATCCAGAATATAAAAATCCATAGATTAAAGAGTAGATTAACGGTTGCCTAGGGCTGGGAGGACAGGCAGATGGGAATGACTGATCAATCGTCACCGGATTTCCTTTCAGGTGATGGAAATACCTTGGAACTAGACAGAAGTGATGGTTGTACAACACTGTGAATGTACTAAATGCCACTTAATCAGACACTTTAAAATAATTAATGATTAATTTCATGTCATGCAAATTTTACCTCAATCATTTCTCTTAAAGCCTAGAATTCAGGACCAATCATTTTAGCCATGTTCTCATAGTTTGCTTACCCTTTTGGTCTTTTGCTGCGATGGTTCTGACACTCCAGCCACGGATTATCCAGCCACGGATTATCCAGCCTCTGACTAACCCCAGGTGGTTCCATGACAGTCGATGTTTGTGAGGCCCCGAACAGTGCCTGCCTAGTTCCAGAAGTTTTTCCAAACCTTTACTGTTTATCGAGGCTATAACCACACCTTCTTCCCTTCATGCATAAGTGGCATTCGTCTTATAATACAAAGTAAGGAGAAACAATCAAATATCTGGTACTTAGTGGGAGGTGCTCAATAAATATGTATTGAATAGATGAATGAGCACTCTCCACTCTCCCGCACTTCACTACTGTCAATTCGGTGTCTGTATTCCTTGCATCCTTTCCTCTTGTCCTAATGAAGTCTGGCTCAATAGTCTTCCTTTCCAAGCTAGCTTCCCTGTCACCTTCCAGGGTTTTTAATGCCCCAAGAAGAGTCCAGACTCTATATCAGGACATTTCCAGACTCACTTCCCCTCACCCCTGTTATAGGGACTGTCCTGCATTTTCAACTGTCTCTGCCCTTTCTTTTACCTTAACTTGGCCAATTCAGTCCGTCTTCAATAGCTGCCTCGGTGCCCATTAATCCTTCCCCAATTCCTCCTACCAATGAAACTTATCAGTGGATTTGTCAATAATTAGGAGGTTACTGTTAATGTAAACAAAAACCTTTAGTGACCTTTGGTAGACAAATTCAGTGTATGTGACAAATTGAAGCAGGATTAAGGATAAATTATTATTAATAAGAAATTATTTACTATTTTACTCAGTCTCTCATGAGTGGACAGTAGAGTTTTCCAGAGGCTATATGTAATGCTACATCTCAACAAATTGAACAGAAGCAGATATGAGAATCCAGCTGTCTTTTATTAAATCAATCATTAAAATGATTGGCAAATATGTAAAACAATACTCCTCTCCTCACTGATTTTTTGGGGAATATATTGTATATTTCATGAAAATGTTATTTAACAATATCACATCCTTTTGCAACCAATAACATGTTTTGGTTTTACTGGTGCTATTTTTAAATTATTTGAATATTTAAATATTTTGATATGTCCCAGTTTTATTTTCTAATACAATAAACATCAATAGGTATGAGTACATGAAAAAAAGGTCTTTGGGGTCCTTAATAAAGGACCCTAAAGTATAAAAGTGGTGCTAAGACCAAAAACTTTGAGAACCACTTCATTCCGGTATTGCTGAGCAGAGGTGGGGGCCTGCCTGATGTTGGGTATGGCATATTTGCAATGGAGCTGGTTACTCAGTTTTCTTCAACAGTGACTATTAGTCTTGGAGCAAGAGGAGAAACAAAGAAAATGCATCATTGTGTTGATCCATAGTGGGCTTTGGCAGAGTTGCTGTAGTGGGCTGGCTAGGTCAGGCTGTCTTGTTCTTCTGGATAAAAATAAGCTTTTCATCTTAACAAATCGCTCTCCATATTTTGCAAGAATTGAGACGATTAGGTGGTTTCTTAATCCTGAACTTCCTTTTCCTTCACAAATCTTCTTTAGATTATTTAAATCTGGTTAATTATGTACTTAGAATAGTTTTTCCAGCTTCTTGTCTCCCTTTTATGTTCAGTGACATAAACCAGGACTATCTATTCAGCTTCATGGCTTGACCTGTCTCTGATGATATACCCACTCACTTTACATGATGGAGTCTGTTTAATTCATATATTCAATCTCTTGAACCAGATTATAAATTTTCCTTCAGAATGGGTATTCAATAAAAGATTCCTGATGGAGATAAGCTATTGATGATTATGACGACAGCTGACAACAGTGACATTGATTCATTCAACAGATACTTTTTGAGCATTTAAAATGAGACAGGCCCAGGCCAGA
The DNA here is from genome assembly GCA_004027735.1 of Carollia perspicillata. NCBI lineage: Eukaryota > Metazoa > Chordata > Mammalia > Chiroptera > Phyllostomidae > Carollia > Carollia perspicillata. The sequence continues at coordinate 1,101 of PVKM010023295.1, read as the reverse complement.
CACTGAGGATCCAGCAGTGAACAAAAGAAGCAGTGGTGCCTAAGGTCCAGTGAGAGAGACCAACAAGGACAAAGAACGGAAATAGAAACTATGGTAGATATTAAACACTAGAATGCAAAAGCAAATAAACCTTGAGAGATGACAGAAATGGGGTTATATGTGTGAAATGCCAGGTGACCAGAGAAGGTCTCACTGAAAAGATGACATTTGAGTTAGGACTTCAAGGAAATGAGGGAAACACGTGGTGACAGGAGAGAAATGGGATCCAAGCTGAAGAGGCCATAGTTCCTGGAGGCAGGAGAGGAACTGGTACGGTGACGGACAGGAAGGAGGCCTGTTGCTGGAGAAGGGGTGCAGGTAGTGGGAGTAGGGGACGAGGAAGGGGAGAAAAAGGAAGAAGAAGGAGAGAATGATGCAAAAAGTGTTAGCAACAGATAAGGCGTAGCACAATTTGGCTGTGTCAGCTCCTCCCCCCCACATCGCTTGCTGTAATTCTTTTTTTTTAATTGAGATATAACCTGTACTTTAACCTGTTTTCTCCACCGGACAAGGTTCATTCCATTTTTAGCATCATTAGATGCTAAAAAAAAGGAAAAACCTAAATGTTCAACAGAGTCTAAAAAAACTATAGCATGTTATGCGGCCTTTAAAATTCAGAGCTCTGCAGAGCATGTATGACTAATGAAGATGCTTACTCACTAGATTAAAATTGTGAGACTCAATGCTAGATAGCTAGTTTTATTTAAACACCTGCATATATGCAGGCTTTCTCCTTCCCAGGTAATTAATTATACCAGTGTTAAAAGTGCTCACCTCCAGATGGTTGAATTGTGAGCATTTTTATTTCTTATTATTTTCCAGCTTTTCTGCTATAAAGTTTTATTACTGTCATAATCATAAAATGATAACATATGGAAATAAATTATTCAGTCCAGTATCATTTGAATCAATAAAATATTTTAACTCATAAATTTATTAGTCACCCTGAAGATATTAAGGGTGATTTAAAATTGTACAGTGCTGACACTGCTAAAATCTATAATATAACCTGGGTCTATAAGCTATTACATTTTTTATGAAAATCATATAAATGGCTTTATA